>JBBPNB010000221.1:0-27764 GCA_038090635.1 Rubroboletus satanas
ACCGCTCTCTAGGCGTGAGCCAAGATAGATAACCGTCAAAGAACTAGTAGCGAGCAATCAAAGAGATGCTCGAAGACTCAAGGAGATGAATACACCAAGAAAGCAGGTATATTGCGTAGAATTAGCTGGAGAGCTAAGTTCTATGCCGAAGGGTTTATATACAGGAGAGACCGTGCTACGAGAAGAGAGGATCCCAAAAGGGGAAAGGCCTCATGGTATCCTGCAGGCACGGCAATGAGGAAGCCTCGTGGTGAGGCTATACATAACGGAGATGAATCAAGGCAGTGTCGGTCCTAAGAATAGGAAATGAAGAAGGACCAATCGTCTGGTAAGAATAGAGTTAGGTTTATACAGGAAGATGCTGTGGAGATCTAGAGAGATCAACACAGGAAAGGAAATAGTGGTCCATAGGGGTAGAATGCTCGTCCATGATGGTAGAAAAGAGAAAGAAATGAAACGGTAACCGCAGAGTGTAGGACAAGGATTTGAGACCAGAGCTAGACCATTGGTTTGTAACACAATGTGGTTTTGGACTACAGAGGACTGAAAGAGCAGTGGGATCTTTTCATCCTCAACAGCGGAAGAGAGGGAGTTATTCTAGGTCTCCCATGGCTTCAGACCATCAACCCGAACATAGATTGGAAGGCAGGGAACGTGACCATCACCCCCTCATCATACCAAAGAACCTCAGACAACTACCCAATCACAACGCAGCAGCATTATCTGCTCAGATATCTGGGTCACAGCGAGGAAAAGACTATTGAAGACAGTCTCTACCAATCATTTCGCAGGTGGACACCCATACAGCGTGCAAAATTCTTCCACGCCCACAGGGACATCCCCGAGTTCGTAATACAACAAACCATGCTATCTACTACAATAGCCCAACAAGAGCTCAAAAGCAAAACGCAGGTGGTTCTACCTCAAGCTTTCCAGCAATACGCCGACGTCTTTACCAAAAAAGACACCAAACTTCCACCTTCCCGTCCTTACGACCATGCCATCGAACTAAAAGACTTGTTCATCCCAAAATGAGCCAAGAACTACCCTCTCAACCCTGCCGAACAGGAGGCTTGCAAGGAGTTTATTGACAAATATCTCAAATCTGGAAAGATCACCCCGTCCAAATCCCCCCAAGCTTCCCCTTTCTTCTTTGTTCAAAAGAAAGATGGAAAGCTTTGCCCCTGCTAAGACTACCGGTACCTGAACACCCACACAGTTAAGAATGCTTATCCCCTCCCACTCATCTCTGACCTCACCGACAAACTGAAAGGATCCAAGATCTTTACAAAGTTTGACGTCCGTTGGGGATACAATAATGTTCTTATCAAACCCAAGGACCGATGGAAGGCAGCCTTCATCACCCCATTTGGGCTCTTTGAGCCCACAGTGATGTTCTTTGGAATGTGTAATTCACCTGCCACATTCCAAGCCTTTATGGACAACCTCTTCAGTGACTACATAGCAGAGGGGTGGCTAATCATCTATATGGACGACCTCCTTATCCATTCAGCCAACCCCGCCTTACACGAAGAGCACACACAGAAGATCCTCCAATGCTTCCATGAAGATGAGATGTACCTCAAGCTGGAAAAATGTATTTTCACAGCCCCAGAAGTGGAGTACCTAGGAATGATCATCAACGAAGATGGTCTCAAGATGGACCCCACCAAACTCAAGGCCATTGAGGAATGGTCCCCACCAAATAGCGTCAAGGCTGTACACTCATTTTTAGGATTCTGCAACTTCTACCAGAAGTTCATCCCCTCGTTCTCGGACATCGCCCATCCTCTTCTGGATCTTATGAAGAAGACCACGGTATGATCCTGGAAGCCCCATCACAAAGAATCCTTTCAGAAGCTAAAAGTTGCGTTCACTTGCCGACCCATTCTAGCCTTCCCAGACACCTCCAAGTCTTTCACCCTCATGACGGACACGTCCCTCACCACATCAGGAGGCGTACTGATGCAACCAAATGCCAATGGTGATCTCCAACCATGTGGCTACATATTGCAAACATTCTCTCCAGCCAAGCAGAACTACGATATCTTTGACCGCGAACTACTCGCTGTCATACATGGACTCCAGGAGTGGCGCTAGTACCTCCTCGGATTACCTCATTTGGTCACAATTCTTACGGATCATAAGAACTTGACTTATTACAAGCAGGCACATACGCTATCGTGCCACATCTTGCGATGGCTCCTGTTTCTATAGGACTTCGACCTCACTTATATTGCCTTACCTGGCATGCAAATGGCACCTGCGGATGCCTTATCATGTCGGGACGATGTCGATACTTTCCTGGACAACCAGAATGTCCAGGTCTTACCAGACTCTGGCTTCGAGGTCCAGATCAACCATATTAATCTGGTGCTGACAAGTAAAATCCGAGCTTCTACAGCCTTGGATCCCCTCATCTTGTAAGCCCTCCACCACATGGAACTGGAGGAACCCCTTTTTGACTGCTCCTGCCCGGAGAATTGGATCTTCAACGAAGGTCGCTTATACTTCTGTGGTCGTCTGTACGTGCCCACCAATGCACATTCCGACCTTGTCAAAGCTGCACATTTCTCTTCCGAAGGCGGACACAGTGGCCACTTACACACCGTTGCCCTCCTTTCTAAGGATTACTGGTGGCCTGGACTCTCTTCCTTTGTCCGACGATACGTCACCGGGGTGCAGTCTGCCAAATGTACAAAGTCCAGACTCACCCCATGGTTCCCCCTCTTAATCCTCTTTCCCTTGCCGCGAGCTGTCCTTGCCAAAATCTCTCTGTGAATCTCATCACCGATCTTCCCCCACTGCGGGGCTTTGACTCTGTCATGGTCATGGTCGACCATGGCCTTAGTAAGGGGATAATTCTTGCTCCTTGCTTCAAAACAATCAACGTGGCTGGAATTACCCATTTTTTCTTCAAAAACATTTTCAAATGTTACGGTCTCCACGAGAAAGTTGTGTCAGACCGAGGTCCACAATTTGCTTTGGCTTTCACCAAGGAACTTGCCCGCCTCCTCGAATATGATATTGCCCTTTCTACAGCCTACCATTCCCAAACAGACGGAGAAATGGAATGTTACAACCAAGAACTGGAGACTTACCTCCGGATCTTCTGCGATGGTCAACAACACAAATGGCTAGACCTACTCACCATGGCGAAATTCGCACATAACGCCGCCATCCACTCAGTTACAGGCAAATCTCTGTTTTCCTTAATAATGGGTTACGAACCCCATTCCTACCCACCCCTTGGTTGCACCTTCCTTCCTGCTTTGGAACAAAGACTTTCCCACATCAAAGATGCCAGGAAAGAAGCCAAAGCTGCCCAACCCTTGCCCAGCAACGTATGAAGGAGAGAGTTTTCTCTCACTTCAAACCCTGAAAAGTAGGCAATAAGGTCTGGCTGGACTCGTGGAACTTGAAACTTCAAGTCCCATCATGGAAATTTGCACCTCACCAAACCAGATCCTTCGAGATCTCCCAGGTGATCTCTGCAGTAGTGTACTGCCTACTGCTCCCGAAGAAGCAGAAAATCCATGATGTCTTCCACACCTCGCTTCTCACATCCTTCAAGGAAACTCCTGAGCACGGCCCCAGCTTCCCGCGGCCATCTCTGGAACTCATAGCCTCAGAAGAGAAATATGAAATTGAGAAAATCATTAATCACAGGGGAACTGCCGGCCAAATGCAGTACTTATGCCATTGGAAGGGATATTCTGATGCCGAGCGGACTTGAAAACCCTCATCCAACTTAGGAAATGCCAAGGAACTCCTCTCTGAGTATAAAAAGAGGGTTGGACTCTAAACCCTCCTTTCCTTCATTCCACCACCATCGCCCATGCCCACTCCATCCTCCCTCTTCAACAACACTCCCCTCTCCGTTCATATCTCCCGACTCCCAGCCTATGTCCGCAGACTCCTCTATATTGGAGTGCTTGAGAATGTTGAGGCCCTCACAACGATCGAGGCCTTACCATTCTACTACGCCAATGACACCCTTGTCCACCTCATTTGACTCTTCCGCTTATACACAGCCCTTTGAACCCTTCTCACCAGGGCCACCTGGTGCCAGGCAGGTCCCGCTATCTTCAGGACTAACTCCAGACAGGTCCAAGACTCTCTCACCATCATGGCCATTGAGCAACTCTTGGTTGAGAACAGAAATCTCTCCCTTGACCTCCTTTATATCCACGGATTCTCCCTCTGCATTGCCCTTCTCTCCGAAGGAACCCTCATGCAGATTATACGGCCCGTCCTCCTTTCCTTATCCGAAGGAGATCGAGAAGAGTGTTTCAGAAACTCCCCACTCCCTGATGCTGGACCTAGCTCATCTCGGGCAGTCCATGTGGCCCTCGAGGAGGCTCTCCCAGTCTCCTATGATCTTTGCGAAGAACCCAGACCAGGTGGACCATCTGATCCACTCACTGGAGGAGGAGTTGGAGCATTCGTGCCCCCCTCTGATGGTAAGGCCACCCTTACCCCCAATTCCCCTGCCTCCAGCCTCTCCTCATATCGGACCCCCTCCCCGGTACTGCCCAGCAGCTTTACTACCCCCAAGCCAGCTGCCTCTACCACGCCTGTCGTCAACGGGATCCCTCGTACACCAGAATCCACCACCACCAGGCCCATACACCGAATTCCAAGGCGTTGACATACAGTCCTTCTCAGGGCAGGGCTATCTACCAACCATACCAATGGACGCCGTGTTCCCAATGTATTGGGACACTCTCCAAGCCCAAGCTCCTCAGCTCGTCAACTGCCCCACCCCACTCCGAACGGAACATCGCCCCCCGTTCCCTCTATCTCCTTTGCCTCTCTCGTTAGTTCCCCAGCTATACATAATCCCACTCCAGTACCAGTGGACACCAACCCTCATATCCCCGACTCCGTACCTGCTCAACCCGGTTTACTCCAATTGGTCCCACCCTAATGCTTCAAATGCGGGGCAAGGACCCATCTTAGGGTTAACTGTCCAAGATACCAGTGTCCTATTTGCCATACTGTTGCACCTGGCCACCCCCAATACCGTTGCCCCCAACAACCTTGCTCCCTTTGCAGAGAGGCCGGTCATCAAGGACAGAACTGCTACTTGGCTGACCTCACCGACTACAAGGTCAACGGAGATGATAGTTCCTGAGATGGAAGTTCAGGGTTATGAAGAGGGTAATGTTACAGCTATGGCATCCCCCGACTTATTTCCTTGGAACAACCCCAACTCACCCTCTTGAACTCTAGAGAGGAACCTCCTGATGAGTTGTGTGACCTCGGACATGAAGACCTTATGCCGGACGACCTGTGGGACGAGTTCATGAGTCTAGACTATGTCATGCCTGAGGACAATGGGACTTCCCAGGGAATCCCCAGGGATCATCCCTAATTTCCTTTTATATTCATTTCCAATTCTTGTATTTCATATGTGGACACATCTCGCCTCGGCATTTACCATACTTAGGTAGTGCCTCATGTCCCCCTCACCCAGACAGATCTGGATCCCGATCCTGATCTCACTCGATATAGTGCCGCCCTTATATAGGTAGTTAGGGCCTCCCCTAAACTACCAAAGTAGTATTTAAGTTCGTACTCCGCTATACTTCCTTTCCCCTCAATCTTGATCTGCGCCTTTCACCATAACAGTCTTGATCTGCTGTGAAGCCTGATCGCCGCCTTGCTTCTATATTACTGCTTCTATCTCCGTGTCTTGCGATCAGTCTTAGCCTGAGGCTAATGCCCAGTGCCTAAGCCTTTGTCCTAGAAGGGTACTGTCCCCTAGGCATAGTACCACCCGTTAGGAGCCAGCGCACTTGACCTTTCAGTAAAGGACCACTTCATACACGGAGTGCTACGTGGACGGCCCCATGTATATGTCAGGGTAGTGTAGGTGGGTGATTCTTGCCACTTGCTCCAAAACAATCGACATGGCCAGAATCACCCATCTTTTCTTTGAAAATGTTTTCAAACGCTACGGTCTACACAAGAAAGTCGTGTCAGATCGAGGCCCACAATTCGCTTCGGCCTTCACCAAGGAACTTGCCCGCCTCCTTGAATACGACATTGCTCTTTCTACAGCCTATCATCTTCAAACAGATGGAGAAAGAGAACGTTACAACCAAGAACTGGAGACTTACCTCCGGATCTTCTGCAATGGTCAGCTGCACAAATGGCTAGACCTACTCACCATGGTGGAATTCGCACATAATGCTGCCATCCATTCGGTCACAGGCAAATCTCCATTTTCCTTAATAATGGGTTATGAACCCCGTTCCTACCCACCCCTTGGTCGCACCTTCCTTCCTGCTTTGGAACAACGACTTTCTCACATTGAAGATGCCAGGAAAGAAGCCAAAGCCGCCCATACCCTTGCCCAGCAGCGCATGAAGGAGAGAGTTTTCTCTCGCTTCAAACCCTGGAAGGTAGGCAACAAGGTTTGATTGGATTCACAGAACTTGAAACTTCAAGTCCCATCACGGAAATTCACACCTCGCCAAACTGGACCCTTTGAGATCTCCCAAGTGATCTCTGGGCTGGTGTACTGCCTACTACTCCTGAAGACGTGGAAAATCCACAATGTCTTCCATGCCTCACTTCTCACAGCCTTCAAGGAAACTCCTGAGCACGGCCCAAGCTTCCCACGGCCATCTCCGGAACTTATAGCCTCGGAAGAAGAATACGAAATTGAAAAGATCATCAATCACAGGGGAACTGCCGGCCGAAGGCAGTACTTATGCCATTGAAAGGGATATTCCAATGCTGAGTGGACTTGGGAACCCCCATCCAACTTAGGAAATGCCAAGGAACTCCTCTCTGAGTATAAAAAGAGGATCGGACGCTGAACCCCCCTTTTCTTCATTCCTCCATTATCACCCATGCCCGCTCCATCCTCCCTCTCTAACAACACTCCCCTCTCTGTTCGTATCTCCCGACTCCCAGCCTATGTCCATAGACTCCTCTATATCAGAGTGCTTGAGAATGTTGAGACCCTCACGACAATTGAGGCCTTACCGTTCTACTATGCCGACGACACCCTCGTCCACCTTGTTCGACTCTTCCACTTATATGCAGCCCTTCGAACCCTTCTCACCAGGGCCACCTGGTACCAGGCAGGTCCCGCTATCTTTGAGACTGACTCCAGACAGGTCCAAGACTCTTCTGCTGTCATGGCCATTGAGCAACTCTTGGTTGAGAACAGAAATCTCTCCCTTGACCTCCTTTATATCCATGGATTCTCCCTCTGTATCGTCCTTCTCCCTGAAGGAACCCTCACGTGGATTATACAGCCCGTCCTCCTCTCCTTATCTGAAGGAGATCAAGAGGAGTATTTCAGAAACTCCCCGCTCCCTGACACCAGACCTAGCTCATCTCAGGTAGCCCATGTGGCCCTCGAGGAGGCTCTCCCAGTCTCCTATGATCTTTGTGGAGAATCCAGACCAGGTAGACCATCTGATCCACTCACTGGAGGAGGAGTTGGAGCATTCGCACCCCCCTCTGATGGTAAGGCCACCCTTACCCCCAATTCCCCTGCCTCCAGCCTCTCCTCATATCGGACCCCCTCCCCTGTACTGCCCAGCAGCTTTACTACCTCCGAGCCAACCACCTCTACCACACCCATTGTCAATGGGGTCCTTCATACACCAGAATCCACCACCACCAGGCCCGTATGCCGAGTCCCTAGGTGTCGACATGCAGTCCTTCTCAGGGCAGGACTACCTACCAACCACACCAATGGACACCATATTCCTGATGTATTGGGACACTCTCCAAGCGCAACCTCCTCAGCTCATCAATCGCCCCACCCCACTCCGAACAGAATATCGACCCCAGTTCCCTCTATCTCCTTTGCCCCTCTCATTGGTCTCCCAGCCATACATAATCCCACTCCAGTACCAATGGACACCAACTCTCGTCTCCCCAACTCCGTACCAGCTCAACCAGGTTTACCCCAATTGGTCCCACCCCGGTGCTTCGAATGCGGGGCAAGGACCCATCTTAGGGTTAACTGCCCAAGATACCAGTGCCCTATTTGCCACACTGTCGCGCCCGGCCACCCCCAATACCATTGCCCCCAGCAACATTGCTCCCTTTGCGGAGAGGCTGGCTATCGAGGACAGAACTGCTACTTGGCTGACTTGTCCCCAGAACAATGGGACCTCATGGACTATGAGGTCAACGGAGGCGATAGTTCCTGAGATGGAATTTCAGGGTTATGAAGGGGGTAATGTTACGGCTATGGCATCCCCTGACTTGTTTCCTTGGAACAACCCCAACTCACCCTCTTGAACCCTAGGGAGGAACCTCCTCAATGAGTTGTGTGACCTTGGACATGAAGACCTTATGCCAGACGACTTGTGGGATGAGTTCATGAGTCTAGACTATGTTGCGCCTGAGGACAATGGGACTTCCCAGGGAATCCCCAGGGATCATCCCTAATTTCCTTTTATACTCATTTCCAATTCCTATACTCCATACGGGGACACATCTCACCTCAGCATCTACCATACTTAGGTAATGCCTTGTGTTCCCCTCACCCAAACAGATCTGGATTCCGATCCCGATCTTGCTCAATATAGTGCCGCCCTTATATAGGTAGTTAGGGCCTCCCCTAAACTAACCAAAGTAGTATTTAAGTTCATACTCCGCTATACTTCCTTTCCCCTCAATCTTGATCTGCGCTATTCACCATAACAGTCTTGATCGCTGTGAAGCCTGATCGCCACTTTGCTTCTATATCACTGCTTCTATCTCTGTGTCTTGCGATCAGTCTTAGCCTGAGGCTAATGCCCAGTGTCTAAGCCTTTGTCCTAGAAGGGTACCGTCCCCTAGGCATAGTACCACCCGTTGGGAGCCAGTGCGCTTGACCTTCCAGTGAAGGACCACTTCGTACGCAATGTGCTATGTGGACGGCCCCACGTATACATCAGGCTAGTGTAGGCGCTCCAGAGGGAGAAGGCTAGTGCACTAGACCTCCACCGGTCACTGCTCTTGAGCATCCGGTGCTGTCACCTTGGGAGTTCCCATTTTCCCCTAGTAATACGTGTTGAGACCAGCCCTCTCAACACTTGTTCTCCAAGCCAACAGGAGACTTCCCCAGCATACCACTGCGGTCGAGATTGTTATGGTCCCATGTAACAAAATGCACCATGGAATTATGATGGAATTCCACCATTGGCAGGAGATCAGGCCAGGATTGAGGTTTCTCTTGGCAGAAGAGGCGTAAGTAGGTTTCTAGTTCCCGGTTGACTCATTCAGTTTCGCCATCGGTTTGGGGATGGTAAGTGGTGGAAAGGGGAACATCATAATGTAGTAGGTGGGATAGTTCAAGGGCAAAGGTGGAGGCAAATTGGGGACCCCTATCTGAGATAACATGGTTGTGGAGACTGAAACAGGGAAAGGCATGTTGGTAGAATAAGTGGGCCATGTCAGCGGCAGAGACAGTTTTAGAGCATGGAATGAGAAGCACCCCCCATGTAAGGCCATGGTCCACCACGACCAAAACAGAGTCTAAGGGGCCCATGGAGGAAAGGCCGGAAATAAGGTCTATGGTCAAGTGTTGGAAGAGGTGGGTGGCAGTGGTGGGAACAGGGGAAAGAGGAGGGCGAGTAGGGTGAGTGTTGACCTTGTGTGTTACGCGGGACCATAACAATCTCGACTGCAGTGGTATGCTGGGGAAGTCTCCTGTTGACTTGGAGAACAAGTGTTGAGAGGGCTGGTCTCAACACGTATTACTAGGGGAGAATGGGAACTCCCAAGGTGACAGCACCGGATGCTCAAGAGCAGTGACCAGTGGAGGTCTAGTGCACTAGCCTTCTCCCTCTGGAGCGCCTACACTAGCCTGATGTATATGTGGGGCTGTCCATGTAGCACTCCACATATGAAGTGGTCCTTCACCAGGAGGACGAGCACGCTGGCTCCCAACAGGTGGTACTATGCCTAGGGGACAGTATCCTTCTAGAACAAAGGCTTAGGTGCTAGGTGTTAACCTTAGGCTAAGACTGATTGCAAGATGTGGAGATAGAAGCAGTGATATAGAAGTGAAATGGCGATCAGGCTTCAAAGCAATCAAGACTGTTATGGTAAATGGCACAGATCAAGATTGAGGGGAAAGGAAGTACAGCGGAGTACGAACTTAAATACTACTTTGGTAGTTTAGGGGAGGCCCTAACTACCTATATAAGGGCAGTACTATATTGAGCGAGATCGGGATCGGGATCCAGATTTGTCTGGGTGAGGAGAACACGAGGCATTACCTAAGTACGATAGATGCCGAGGTGAGATGTGTCTGCGTATGAAATACAGTAATTGGAAATGAGTATAAAAGGAAGTTAGGGATGATCCCTGGGGATTCCCTGGGAAGTCCCATCATCCTCAGGCATAACATAGTCCAGGCTCATGAACTTGTCCCACAAGTCATCTGGCATAAGGTCTTCGTGTCCGAGGTCACACAACTCATTGAGGAGATCCCTCCCTAGGGTCCAGGAAGGTATGTTGGGGTTGTTCCAAGGAAACTAGTTGGAGGATGCTGTAGCCGTAACATTACCCCCTTCATAACCCTGAAGTTCCATCTCAGGAACTATCGCCTCTGTTGACCTCATAGTCGGTGAGGTCCCACTGCTCGGGGGACAGGTCAGCCAAGTAGTGGTTCTGTCCTCGATGACCAGCCTCTCCGCAAAGGGAGCAATGTTGCTGGGGGCAACGGTATTGGGGGTGGCCGGGTGCAACGATGTGGCAAATAGGGCACTGGTATCTTGGGCAGTTAACCCTAAGATGGGTCCTTGCCCCACATTCAAAGCATCGGGATGGGACCAGTTGGGGTAAACTGGGTTGAGCAGGTATGGCATCAGGGATACGAGGGTTGGTGTCCATTGGTACTGGAGTGGAATTATGTACGGCTGGGGGACCAACGAGAGAGGCAAAGGAGATAGAGGGAACTGGGGGCGATGTTCTGTTCGGAGCAGGGTGGGGCGATTGACGAACTGAGGGGCCTGGGCTTGGAGTGTCCCAATACTGTACATTGGGAACACAGCGTCCATTGGTATGGTTGGTAGGTAGCCCTGTCCTGAGAAGGACTGCACGTCAATGCCTAGGGACTTGGCATATGGGCCCAGTGGAGTTAGATTCTGGAGTGTGGGGGATTCTGTTGATGATGGGCATAGCTGGGATGGTTGACTCGGGGGCAGTAAAGCTGCTGGGCAATACGGGAGAGGGGGTCTGATATGAGGAGAGGCTGGAGGCAGGGGAATTGGGGGTAAGGGTGGCCTCTCCATCAGAGGGGGGCGTGAACACTCCAACTCCTCCTCCAGTGAGCAGATCAGATGGTCCACTTGGTCCGGGTTCTCTGCAAAGATCATAGGGGATTGGGAGAGCCTTCTCGAGAGCCACATGGACTGCCCAAGACAAGCTTGGTCCAGTGTCAGGGAGCGGGGAGTTTCTGAAATACTCCTCTTGATCTCCCTCGGATAGGGAGAGGAGGACAGGCCATATAATCCTTGTGAGGGTTCCTTTGGGGAGAAGGGCAATGCAGAGGGAGAATCTGTGGATGTAAAGGAGGTCGAGGGAGAGGTTTCTGTTTTCGACCAGTAGTTGCTCAATGGCCATGACAGCGGAAGAGTCTTGGACCTGTCTGGAGTCAGTCCCAAAGATAGCAGGACCTGCCTGGTACCAGGTGGCCCTGGTGAGAAGGGTTCGAAGGGCTGCATATAAGTGGAAGAGTCGAACAAGGTGGACGAGGGTGTCGTCAGCATAGTAGAACGGTAAGGTCTCGATTGTCGTGAGGGCCTCAACATTCTCAAGCACTCTGATATAGAGGAGTCTACGGGCATAGGCTGGGAGTCAGGAGATATGAACAGAGAGGGGAGTGTTGTTAGAGAGGGAGGATGGAGCGGGCATGGGTGATGATGGAGGAATGAAGGAAAGGGGGTTCAGCGTCCGACCCTCTTTTTTATACTCAGAGAGGAGTTCCTTGGCATTTCCTAAGTTGGATGGGGGTTCCCAAGTCCACTCAGCATCGGAATATCCCTTCCAATGGCATAAGTACTGCCTTCGGCTGGCAGTTCTCCTGTGATTGATGATCTTTTCAATTTCATATTCTTCTTTCGAGGCTATGAGTTCCGGAAATGGCCATGGAAAGCTGGGGCCGTGCTCGGGAGTTTCCTTGAAGGCTGTAAGAAGTGAGGCATGGAAGACATTGTGGATTTTCCACATCTTCAGGAGCAGTAGGTGATATGCTACTGCAGAGATTACCTGGGAGATATTGAAGGGTCCAGTTTGGCGAGGTGCGAATTTTCGTAATGGGACTTGAAGTTTCAAGTTCCATGAGTCCAGCCAAATCTTGTCACCTACCTTCCAGGGTTTGAAGCGAGAGAAAACTCTCTCCTTCATGCACTGCTGGGCAAGGATATGGGTGGCTTTGGCTTCTTTCCTGGCATCTTCAATGTGAGAAAGTCGTTGTTCCAAAGCAGGAAGGAAGGTGCGACCAAGGAGTAGGTAGGAATGGGGTTCGTAATCCATCATTAAGGAAAACAGAGGTTTGCCTGTGACCGAATGGATGGCAGCATTGTGTGCAAATTCTGCCATGGTGAGTAGGTCTAGCCATTTGTGTGGCTGACCATCGCAGAAGATCCGGAGGTAAGTCTCCAGTTCTTGGTTGTAACGTTCTGTTTCTCCATCTGTTTGAAGATGGTAGGCTGTAGAAAGAGCAATGTCGTATTCAAGGAGGCAGGCAAGTTCCTTGGTGAAGGCCGAAGTGAATTGTGGGCCTTGATCTGATATGACTTTCTTGTTTAGACCGTAGCATTTGAAAAGATTTTCAAAGAAAAGATGGGTGATTCTGGCTGCGTCAATTGTTTTGGAGCAAGGAGCAAGAATTACCCCCTTACTAAGGCCATGGTCAACCATGACCATGACAGAGTCAAAGCCCTGTAGAGGGGGGAGATCTGTGATGAGATCCACAGAGAGATTTTGGAAGGGGCGGCTTGCAGCAAGGGAAAGGGGGTTAAGAGGGGGAACTGTAGAGTGAGTCTGGACCTTGTACATTTGGCAGACTGCATATCCGGTGACGTATCAGTGGACGAAGGAAGAGAGTCCGGGCCACCAGTAATCCTTGGAGAGAAGGACTATGGTGTGTAAGTGGCCACCATGTCCTCCTTCTGAAGAGGAATGTGCAGCTTTGACAAGGTCAGAATGTGCGTCGGTGGGCACATACAGACAACCGCAGAAATATAAGTGATCTTCATCGAAGGTCCAATCCTCCAGGCAGGAGCAGTCAAAAAGGGGTTCCTCCAGTTCCATGCGGCGGAGGGCGTTCAAGACGAGGGGATCCGAGGCTGTGGAGGCTCGGATTTTACTTGCCAGCACCAGATCAATACGATTGATCTGGACCTCAAAGGCAGAGTCTGGTAAGACCTGGACATTCTGGTTGTTCAGGGAAGTATTGACGCCGTCCCGATGTGATAAGGCATCCGCCGGTGCCATTTGCATGCCAGGTAAGGCCATATAAGTGAGGTTGAAATCCTGTAAAAACAGGAGCCATCGCAAGACGCGGCGCAAAAGCGTATGTGCCTGCTTGTAATAGGTCAAGTTCTTATGATCCATAAGAATTGTGACCAAATGAGGTGATCCGAGAAGGTACTGGCGCCACTCCTGGAGTCTGCGTATTACAGTGAGTAATTCACGGTCAAAGATATCGTAGTTCCGCTCGGCTGGAGAGCACGTTTGTGATATGTAGCCACATGGTTGGAGATCACCATTGGCGTTCAGTTGCATCAGTACGCCTCCTGATGCTGTGAGGGACGCATCTGTTATAAGGGTGAAAGATTTAGAGGTGTCTGGGAAGGCTAAAACGGGTTGGTGAGTGAATGTGACTTTTAGCTTCTGAAAGGATTCTTCGTGGCAAGGTTCCCAGGACCATACCGTGGTTTTCTTTGTGAGATCCAGAAGAGGACGGGCAATGTCCGAGAACAAGGGGATAAACTTCTGATAGAAGTTGCAGAATCCTAAAAATGAGCGTACAGCCTTGAAGCTATCTGATGGGGACCATTCCTCAATAGCCTTGAGTTTGGCGGGGTCCATCTTGAGACCGTCTTCATTGATGATCATGCCCAAGTACTCCACTTCAGAAGCTGAGAAAATACATTTTTCCAGCTTAAGGTACATCTCATGTTCCCTTGAAGAGCTTGTCAAAGTCCTAAATGAACTTGTTGATAGATGAGCCCTTCTGTTTCAGCTCCTTCAGCTTTCAGAGTGATTCATGTGCCAGCATGTCGATCTGGAAGTAGTCTCTTACTTCCCTTTGAAGTTTATTCCAGGAGGGCCATGCAGCCACTTCAACCTTCACAGCAGTGACTTCTCCAGTGGCATCAAGCATGTAGTCCTCTTCTTCCACAGTATACTTCTCCAGAGTGGAGAGGGTGAAACCCTCCACATTTTCTTCAAAGTGGGAGAGGACAGCGATGGCCTTGAGCTTGTTTGTTTTCCAAGTTTGCTTGTCGACCCAAAGTTGAAGTCTAATCCACCATAGCCAAAAGGTGGATCAGTCTCCATTCCATTTGCTGGGATCAGCAATCTTCTTCGTCACGTCCACCTTCTTTTTGAGCATGAGAGAGGCGAGAGAGACAGTGATGTCCTGGAGGGTAGTGGCAGAGCCAGAGGTGCTTCTGTTGGGGACAGGGGTGCACGCTCCTGCTGATCCACCAGACATAGTATAGGAGGTAGTGGGTGAGGGTTTCGGCTAGGAGACAGTGCTGACACAGAACCAAATTCTGTGGGCGGATGATGGGGCAGAGTCACGACACAAAGAGCTTCTTCGTGGGACACACCAAAGTTACAGATCTTCTCAACACAGACAACCAAAAGGTCCATGGGAATGATCAAAGAGGTGATCTCTTCTTGACACAGATAACCAGGAGGTCCATGGGAAGAACTGGGGAAGGCTGCTCACAACACAGAACAAGTGTGGGTGCTTCTCCGTGGGAGTACAAATCCTTCAACAGGCAACAAAGGAAGCCACTTGAAGCAAGACCAATCAGTGGTTCTTTCAGCTATTTGTTCCTATCAGGGAACTATGCCTGGGTCTAAATCAAGACCTTGGAACTTGGGGTTAAAACCTTGCAAGGGGACCTGAGGAGGGGCAGCAAGCAAGGGGAGGAGGTGGAGGTTCTGCATAAACCCTATGGTCTAAGTAGTGTATGATAGTTTAGTCCAAGTGTTGTGAGAGCAACGCTTGCAGGGTTCTAAGCATGAATGCCAACCACTACGGGGACCAGAACTAGCTTGCAGGCTTATACTGAGCCTGGTGAGGTGGAAATGAAAGAAGCTGATAGAGTTGCCTTAATATCAGAGAGAAGCTTTGAGGAGTGAAGATCCCTTCTGTGATACAAGTAGACTAAACTAGAGAAGAGGCATTAAAGCAGAGCCTGTATTTATAGTCCTAGATCCTGGGCTGTGCTTGCCCAATCTAGATTAATCCTGACTTCACTGGTCTATTGTCTGCCTGATTTAGTCTATCAGGGATCATCGGCAGATGAGGCAGCGCTGATGGCGAGCGCTGCCGAACAACTGAGATCGGCAGTCTACTTGGCTGTGCACTATGCAGCAGCAGGCATGTCTGATGGCTCAGGGAACATGGCAGTTCCCGATCAGTGAGAGATAGTGTGCTCAACACAGTTGTGTTGAGATGTGTCTGGGTCACGTGTGGTTACTATTACAACTTCTTCTTTCCTCTTGTCGTCTCTTCCTTCTCATGAGCCATGTACCTATCCTACCGTTGAGCCCTGTAGGATCTAGTCTCTTCTTTCTTCTTATGTCTTCTCTTATGCTTTGTCAGCGTTCTCTAACGTTCTGACATATTCTTCTGATGCATCACCCTGTTCCTTTGTCAGCATTCTTTAACGTTCTGACGTATTCTTTGACGCGTCATCCTTTTCTTCGTCAGCATTCTCTGATGTTCTCCCATGTTCTTCCAATTACCTTTCATGGACTCTCTGGCTCACTTAAATAGTTGCAGCATATCTTTCCTGTCCTTAACTTAGATCTCCCTTGTAATCATACATAGCTTGCTGTGACCTTGACTCTCTTCGTTCCTGCCAACGGCAGTCCCTCGAACACCTTGAACACCTTGAATCCACAATCTAAGGAAGTCCCTCCATTGTGTCTCTGTCTATAACTCGAGGAAGTCCCTCAGTTGTATCCTTGTCTACGTTAACGTAGTCTACCAAGGACTACAACTCACTCCTACCTGGAGTAGTCATAACAAAAGATCTAAGTTCTCCCGAAAGAGGTTACCTTTGTTGTAATCCTTCATCATTCCTCCTCGACGAATCCCCCCAAATTCCAGCAGGTGGAGACTTCCACTGGTTGACTCCTCCTCAGAAGCTTCCTACTCTGAACAGGAAAACTCCACCGATCTCAACATTCCCTTGCCTTCAACCGAAGAAAGGGAAGAAACTCTTCAACTCTCCCACCAGTTCTCTGGTTCTGTGAACATTCCCCAAGCCTCCACTCCCCCGTCCCCTACTCCCATACAAAGAAACTCCATCTTTCCTCTTCCTCCTCAGAACCCCATCTCTCCTCCAATACATGTCCCACCTCCACCTTTCCCTAGACCCCCACCTCCCCCTCCAATGAACCCCTTCTCCATGATGTCCAAACCCACTGAACTCCACATCAGCTCTCCAGAAGCCTATGACAGTTCCTACGAAAAGGCCATCCCATGGCTTGACACCATACAGTTCTATCTTCTAGTGAACAAAGCGGTATACGACACTAATGAGAAGAGAATTGCTTTCGGCCTCTCTTACATGACCAAAGGCTCAGCCCTGACATGGGTGTCCACCTTCTAAAAGAAGGCCATCTCAGGAACCACAATCACTCTAGGAACCTTCGCCGACTTTGCTGATGAGTTCAAAAAGTCCTTTGAACATCAAGACACAGTTGGTAACGTCATCAATTGGATGATTGTCACCCGCATGGTTAAGGTGAAAGGGAACCAGTATTCCCCCTCCCTAAACCAGTACATTGCTGAATTCAGAAATTGAGCCCTTGTTGCCAAAGTGAAGAACAACAATGTCCTCATTGGATACTTCGCCACCGGAATCCCCATTCCCCTTATGCGCCACATCAACGCCATGGATACGGTCCCTAGCAACATCGAAACCTGGTATAAGCAGGCTGTCCACTTCTTCACCCAATGAGACTGCTCCAACAAGATCACCAAAAGAGTCCAGCGCCCTTTTTCCCAGAACTTCTCCAGCACCCCCAGCGCCACCAAACCCCAAGACCCTGACACTATGGATGTAGATATCATTTAAGTTACCAAACTCACCCCAGAAGAAAGGAAGCGCTGCATCCAGAAAGGACTTTGCTTCAGATGCCGAAAGTCCAGTCACCTTAGCCCCGCATGTACTGCCTTCCCCTTGAAGACCATTCAACATGTAAAGGAAGAAACCCTCCCAAAGCTCAAACCCGTTGAAGATGATGATGAAGAAGACAATGAAGAGGCAAGGGTTAAAAGGATTTCCTTTACCCCTTTGGATTTTTAGAAAGGAAGGTTCCCCCAACACAAAACCTTCCTCCCTCTGTTGTGTCTGTAATTGTACAATCAACCACGAAAGCTATGCAAATCCCCATTCAGTTGATCATACCCTCGCACACCATGAAAGCCATTGAAACCAGAGCCCTTGTCAACAGCGGAGCTGATATCTCTTGCATCAACTGGAACTTCGCCAAGAAAAACTGTCTTCCTCTTACTAAGCTAACCACCCCTTTTGCCGCTAGAAACATGGATGACTTGTACAACCAGAAAGAAGTAGTAAAATACTCCTTGACCCTGTTCCTTAATGTCAGAGGCATCGCCCAGAAGATCCTCCTTCACATAATGCACCTTGGACGAGATAATGTTATCCTTGGAATGCCCTGGCTTAAGAGAGTTAACCTGACAATTGATTGGACACGATGAACCCTCTCCATCGACGAGTCCAAAGACCAGTGACAGGAACTCTACTCCGACTACTCCTCCAACATTCATTGGAACGAAACCCTTTTTAGGAAAACTCTTTCCCAACCTCAACATGTCCATGTGGACACCATCTCCGACTCCCGCCTTTTTGAATACAATCAGTGGGAAGAAGAGTCTCTCTTCCTCAAATGGGCTCTAAACAACCAAGCCATCTACTGGATCATCCGTTGTAGAAGCAGATTCATCCCAATGATCTCCCCCATCGTTGCCTGCCTTACCCAGGCCACTGAGTTAGCTGCCATAGCTGAAGCCACTAAACCAAAGTCCATTCTACTCTCCAAGTACTCCAACTTCACCTCTGTCTTCTCCAAGGAAGCCACAGACCACGTTCCTCCCTCACAACCCTATGACCATGAGGTCAACCTCGATGACTCCTTTGTCCCAAAAATAGGGAAAGTCTACCCTCTCTCCTCCTAAGAACAGACTGCCACTGAATCCTTCCTTGACGAGAATCTCAAGGCCAGAAAGATTCGTTCCTCTAACTCTCCCCAAGTCTCACCTTTCTTCTTCGTGAAGAAGAAGGACAGAGGACTCCACCCCTGCCAGGACTATCACTATGTCAATGAACATACCATCCGAGATGCTTACCCCCTTCCCTTAATCTCCGACCTCATTGATAAACTATGTGACACCAAGCTATTTACTGTACCAAATTTGATGTTCATTGGGGGTACAACAACGTTCGCATCAAGGATGGTCACCAGTGGAAAGCCACTTTTGTTACTCACAAAGGACTCTTCAAACCCACAGTCATGTTCTTCAGACTCACCTACTCTCCTGCTACCTTCCAACGCTTCATAAATGACTCCTTTCATGATATGATTGCCGAAGGATGGCTTGTCATCTACATGGACAACCTACTCATCTTCTCTCCCAATGAGGCCACTCACACCGAATGGACCAAGCGTGTCCTTCAACAAATGACCAAACTTGACCTCCATCTCAAACTTGAGAAATGCAGGTTCACTGTTCCTGAAGTCGACTATCTCGGAATGATCGTTAAACCTGGGAAACTTGCTATGGACCCTGTCAAACTAGACAGGATTGCCTCTTGGCCCACGCCCCTCAAAGTCAAGGATGTTAGATCGTTCCTTGGTTTTGCTAACTTCTACTGCTGATTCATTCCTGACTACTTGAACATTGCCCATCCCCTCATTGACCTCACCAAGAAGACGTCCCCTTGGGACTGGTCGTCTGCATGCCAACTGAGCTTCGACACCCTCAAGTCCCTCTTTTTCTCCAAACCGATCCTTCGCATGCCTGACCTCTCCGCCCCTTTCACCATTGCTACTGACGCTTCCAAATCCACCTCAGGTGGCATACTCCTCCAAACTGACTCCAATGGTGATTGGCATCCCTGTTCCTACCTCTCTCAGTTATTCTCCTCCGCTGAACAAAACTACGATATCTACAACCGCGAGCTTTTAGCCGTCCTGTGGGCTCTTAAGACTTGGTGCCACTACCTCCGTGGCTCCCCATTCCCAGTGCAAGTCTTCACTGACCATCACAATCTCACATACTTTCGGCAACCTCAGGCCCTCAATTGACACCAGGCTTGCTGGCTCATTGACCTTGCTGACTTTGACCTTAAAATGATTTCACATGCCTGGTTCTCTCCTCTCTGGGCCTAATGCCCTCTCTCGCCAGCTGGATCACCTCCCTTCCTCTGACACTGACAATGAGGGTATCACCCTTCTTCCTCCCTCCCTCTTTGTCTCGGTCATTGACATCGCCCTCTCCAACCAAATTCAAGGCACCTCAGCAACTAACTCCCTTGTTCTCCAAGCTCTCCAATCCATAACAAACAAAATTCCTTCCACCTTCTGCTCCCACCTCTCCAACTGGCAGCATGATGTGGGCATCCTTACCTACCAGGGCCGCACCTATGTCCCCGCTGATGACGATCTTTGTCAAACAATTGTCGCTCGCTGTCACGACCACCTCATGGCCGTTCACCCCGGCTATCTCAAAATCTGTCAGCTTGTCGCCACCGACTTCTGGTGGCCTGGACTCGCGACCTATGTCCGTCGCTATGTTAAAGGTTGTGCCTCCTGCCAGCAACACAAAGCCAACATGCACCCTACAGCACCTCCCCTCATACCCATTGCCTCCTCAGCCCATCCCCCCTTCCAACAGATCTCCTGTGATCTTATCACCAATCTCTCTTCCAGCAATGGTTTTGATTCCTTATTGGTCCTGGTCGACCATGGCCTTATGAAGGGGGTAATTCTTTGCCCTACCAAGAAAGCCATCACCACCGAAGGGATTGCTGACCTCTTCCTCCACAAAGTCTTCCTTCACTTTGGACTCTTCTCCAAAGTCATCTCCGACCGTGGCCCTCAATTCACTTTATCCTTTGCCAAGGAACTCAGAAGACTTCTTCAGTATGACCTCTCCCTCTCCTCCGCCTATCACCCGCAAACTGATGGAGAAACCGAACGAGTCAATCAAGAAGTTGAAACCTATCTCTGCATCTTCTGCGGGAACAACCCCACATCCTGGTCTTCCCTAACCTTCCATGCTGAATTTGCTCACAATCACTGCCCTCATTCTGTCACTGGTAAATCTTCGTTCTATCTCATGATGGGATATGAACCCTTGGCCCTACCGTTGGTGCTCTTGAAATCCCCCCTCCCTGCCATTGACTCACACCTCAAATCCCTCACTGCTGCCCGAGATGAGGCATTGGCTGCCCATGAACTCGCTAGACAAACCATGGCCTCCCGAAACCACAAATGTTTCTCCCCATTCTCTAAAGGAGACAAATTCTGGCTGGAAACCAGAAACTTGAAAAGAGCTATTGTTGACCCGAAGTTCTCCCTGAAAAGGAAAGGCCCTTTCACCATTACCAAAGTCCTCTCTTCCATCTCCTATCAGCTACACCTCCCGAAGACTTGGAAAATCCACCCCATATTCCATGCCTCCCTTCTTTCCCCTTATCATGAAAACCCCATCTACGGACCCAATTTCCCCACTCCACCTCCTATCTTGATAGAAGACGAGGAGAAATACAAAATAGATAAGGTTCTATGTCATCACGGAACTTCAACCTCCTACTCCTTCCTGATCCTATGGAAAGGGTACTCCGCAGAAGAAGACTCTTGGGTTCCTGAGCGGGATCTGAAACATGCCAAGTCCGCCCTAGCCGACTATAAACAACGTCGCCCCTCCATTTTCCCTCCTTAGAATCTCTTTCTAACCACTATGGCCATCACGTTTCCCCACACCGCAACCACCAGTACCCTCTCCACCCAGTCCTCTATCATTGATGATACCTCCATGCCCACCTCCCATATTCCTTCACCAGGTCCTCAACCTCCTGCTGGCTCTCTCCCAGATGATTTTCCTCCTATTTCACTTGCTACTATTTCCTTGGGCATTCACTCTGTAGATGTTCCCCAGTTTGCCCACCGACTCTGATGATTTTCCATCTGAAGACCAAGTCCAACAACTAAACACCCTCATCCTTGACCCCTGCCTTGCCACTGCCATTGGCGCATACTTAGACATGGGCTCTCCACTTTACATGCTCTATCGCACATATCTGCAGACCGCTAAGTTGGCCCTCTTTGACTCCCTGCGAAACACTGATGCTCATAGATCCTTCCACCTCGAGTACATCCAGACCACATACAGGGAGCTCCGCATGGCCCTTACCGTCACCCTCTTCCAGCTAGAAATGCTGGAATTCCTCGAAGACATGGACTACTACCTCTCCAAACTCCACATCTTGGAGCTCGCTCAGATTAATCATTCTCCAGCAGTCTCTACTCCCTCTGTGTCCTCCATCCTGCTATCCCCCGCTGAGCTCTGCATGCTCGAACAAGTAGATGCCTTCTGGACTGGGAACAACAATGCTGTCCCCCTCTCTCCCAGTCACCCCCACTACAACCAGGCTTGATCACCGTATCCGCGCCCCGTCTCCCATCGATAATGTCTATGATGTCTATGATGACATCACCTGGAGCAATATCACAGGCTCTCCTGGCCCTGGCGGCTACCTCGACATCTAAAGGGTCTTCATAGGAATTTCAGACATAGCAGGGTGGTAATGTTACAACTTCTTCTTTCCTCTCATCATCTCTTCCTTCTCATGAGCCATGTACCTATCCTACTGTTGAGCTCTGTAGGATCTAGTCTCTTCTTTCTTCTTACATCTTCTCTTATGCTTTGTCAGTGTTCTCTAACGTTCTGATGTATTCTTCTGATGCATCACCCTTTTCCTTTGTCAGCATTCTTTAATGTTCTGACATATTTTTCGATGTGTCATCCTTTTCTTCATCAGCACTCTCTGACATTCCCCTATGTTCTTCCAATTACCTTTCATGGACTCTCTGGCTCACTTAAATAGTTGCAGCATATCTTTTCTGTCCTTAACTTAGATCTCCCTTGTAATCACACATAGCTCGCTGCAACCTTGACTCTCTTCATTCCTGCCAATGGCAGTCCCTCGAACACCTCGAACACCTTGAACCCGCGACCTGAGGAAGTCCCTCGGTTGTATCCTTGTCTACATTAACCTAGTCTACCAAGGGCTACGACTCACCCCTACCCAGAGTAGTCATAACAGTTACATGCCAGAGGTCACTATCTTGATGAGCATGTGATGGGTCATGTGATCTTGAAATCATGTGCCACCAGGCAGGTGAGGAGAGGGGAAAATGGTGTGAAGAAAGGGGGTTTCATAACATATATCTCGGAGTTCTAATCCAACAGGTGCTGCAGGGCATCCAGCTATCACTATAACAATTCCCCATGGGTTAACCTTGGCCAGGCCAATCAAATCAGTCAGATCCTGCATGTAGATCCTTGGATATCTGTCCTTAACCAAGCAACACAATCTACACTATCTCAGGACTCACAGGCAGAATGGTGATCCCTGGATCTCTCTATTCAGGATCTTCATACAATTCTCAACAGACAGATCCTCCCTGAGGTATGGGATCTAGATTTCCTGACATGGCCAAATGGAGCAGATGCATCATATGTTCAGAATACATATAAATGGATCAGGAACACTTTTGATGGCACCCTCCCCTTACATCAAACTGCTATCTTGATCTTAATCATATTCAGCAAAATGCTTCCAAATGTCTGTCATTCATCAAAGCCTCAAAATGTCAGTCAAGGCCTAGATTCCTCCCATTTCATTTGCAATTTGTCCTAGGTTGCCACCACATCTCAAAAACAGAAAGGGCTTTACAAATCCTATTCTGTTTGCTATCATGATGTTCACCTTCATTATTGCCATCTACAAGCCTTAGTCACCACTGCAACTGTATATGATGTCACATAGTAGCAGCTTTGGTATATCATGGACAAAGAAACACAGTCAGTTGTTTGTTGATGTTCTTCACTACCATTACTGATGTTTTCAACTTATGTAGATGCCAAGGAAATCATTCCATTCAATTTAGTTTGACTAGGACTAGCTCATTCCAAAGGCAGTGAAATCTTCAAAGCTGCTAAGTATGGGGTCTCATTGACTCTATTAAAGAACACAGACCTCACATTGTTCCACAAGTGACTAGTGAACAACCTGAAAGTGCTTCCTTATGGTCTCTTCATTGCATTATCCTCACTTATAGAATATGATGATGCACAGCATTTGGCACACATGGGCAAGGCCATTGAATACTCTTGTCTCAAATGCCCTTTTAAAGATATGTCTCAGAATGCTGGTCCTTCTAAACACATTCATCATTAATCCTGAATTTGCGATATGTGTTCATTTATATGAATATAAACAACTGTCTATTTAATCATCAGTCTTCATATTTCATTTAGTATACATATCAGTTGTTGCATGATGTTCTTCATCTTACATTGTACTTATAATTGGTATGTGTGTGATCATAAGTCTTTTTCTTATGCCGAGTTAGTTACTAATTCATACTTTTCCTCATGTTGAGAATTTGCAGAGATTTTGGCTGTTGAGTTGTATTTCATGCCTTTGGTTGAGTTGGTTAAAGTTTGGTTTCTTATGGACTGTCATTGAATATATCATGTTATTTGATTGATGTTTGTATGTAAATATTTCTAATAATTGTACAACACAATGGCATAATGATACTTAGAGCAGGTACAGACATCATAGTGTTATATTAGGGCAGAACCCTTCGTTATGTAGGAGAGGGTGAAGGTGATCCTTTTCTTGTCAGAGTCATATACTGCCTTGTTTACCAGAAGATAAAACTGGACAGTGTCAAGCCAGGGGATGGCCTTCTCATAGGAGCCATTATAGGATTCAGGGGTGTCGATGCAGAGTTCAGTGGGTTTAGTCATCTTGAGGAGAAGGGTTGTTGAAGGGGGAGGTGGAGATCTAGGGAAAGGTGAAGGGGGAGCAACTATCGGGGGAGGAATGGAGTTCCGGAGAGGGATGAGGGAAGATCGGAGTTTGTTAGACTGGAGTAGGAGATGGGTGAGTGGAAATGCAAGGGATATTCAACGATTTTGAGAATTGATGGGAAAATTAGAGGGTTTCTTCCCTTTCTTTGGTGAAAGGTGGGGGAAGGTTGAGGTGTGTGGAGCCTTCTTGTTCAGAGTGGGAGGCTTCGGAGGAAGACCCAGCTGGCTGGAATCTTCACCAGCTAGGATTCAGGGGAATATGTCAAGGAGAAATGATTGAGGATTACAGTGAAGGTAACCTCATTTAGAGAACCTAGATCTTTTATTATGACTACCCTGGGTAGGAATACACCATAGCCCTTGATAGGTTCTAGGCCGAAGACAATACAATTGAGGAACTTCCCTGAGTCACAAGTTCAAGGTATTCCTGGAGCTGCCACTCAGAAGTAGGCAGGAGTCTTGGAGGTCAAGGGTTGCAGTGAACAGAATGTGATTACAAGGGAGATCTAGGTTAAGGATAGGAAAGGTGCACTGCGAGTATTTAACTGACCCATGAATCCAGGATGACTAATCAAAAGAATATGGAAGAACGTCGGAAAACACTGACAAAAAGAAAGATGGCAGAGCATAGAGAACGTGGAAGAATGTTAGAGAATGTTGACAAAGAAAGGATGACAAAGTGTAGAAGAAATGAACTACGTTCTACAGAGCTCAAATGGTAGGACTGATACATGGGCTTGAAGAGAAGAAAGAACAAGAAAGCAGGGAATCATAACACATAGCAGATTGGTCCCATGTCAGCACAACTTTAACACCTATGTACTTGTGCTGGTAATCAGAGATACTCACAACATCAGTATTATTGAGGACAATTTGTTTCTGAGTTGGCACAATTTTAGCACCAACTTGCACCAATTAAGACCATGCTTACAATCAAATTGGACATAACTTTGTTTGGTCTTGTTTATTTAGTTTCCTAAACAGGAAGGTGATAGTTCAGGTTCAAGGTAGATTGAGCACAGCCATACCATTCTGGTTGCTTTACATATATATACAAACAGATTACATAATAATCTCTTGCACTGTTGCTTTCTGTGAGGAATGTTGATGTGTCTCCCACATGCACAACTATAGTATCTACTTGCACATCAGACATCACAAATGACTATTTTGCTGATTTGTTTCTGTATGAATAATATGTTCATGTTTGCATCACTGGCAATCACCTGCAATGACACTTTGTTCTTTGACTGATATTTTTGAATTACTTTAAATAATCTGCCCCTGTATAGCTACTTGTACATAATACTTTGTACACAACTACTGTATATCATATACTTGTGCAACAAATTACACCCCAGTTTGGTAGACTTTTCAGATACATGGTACACTTTTGATACACTTTTCTTCACTCAGTTGATACATAGTCCTACACTTTTTATGCTGACTTTGGCTTCACTTTGATAAACTTGTGCTATACTTTGGCTTGACTATGGATGCACTTTGGGTGAACTGTGGGTATATTTTGTAGAGTATTAGGAAACATGAGCAATGCTGTCACTTTTTTTGCTTGTATATCTTCTCCATATCAAATTATTTATTAATGATAGCTATTATGTATGTATATACCAAGATAAGATATTTATATGTATTATTAGCATGTTTATATATGGTATAAACTATAAATGTAAAGTCAATTACATACATATCCCACCATATATTACTGTATATACATAGCCATGTAACATGTAATACTATATCAATATGTGCCAATAATACAATCATTGATGCGTGCAAAGTAGTTGTACATAATACTGTTACTTGAACATCATCATGGATAATGTTATAATATGTATGTATATGATATACAATTCTACATCATTGTTTATTACATTTCTGCACAAATTACAGTTTCCTGTTTTTGTGTAAAAACAAAATAAGTTTATTGTTGTAGTTAGTTGAAATAGTGTATTGGTTTTATGGCATTCACACAATTCATGTGGTATATGAAGTGTGCTACAATGGTCATGTGTTGTACTTATTAGTATACACCCATGATCTTGTCATGTTGGGATGGGTAATCTGAAGTATTGTTGGTAATGGATTTGGTGTTTATAATCATCATGGAGTTATATTATATCACTTAGGTTTATGAAGTATTGTCATATATGATAACAACATATATACATTGCTTATCAGAGGTAACACAAATCATACAACCTACAAAGTGTGCAAACTATGATATGAAATCCTGGTTAGACCCTAGTTTAACCCTAATCAAATTGTAAAAAAGTACTAGAATCGGGTTTATCCTGCATGACTTCTGTCAGGTCCTTGCAGGTCCCATCTGGCCCATTGCTGCTACTGCCAATAGGCTTTACAGTGTGCAGGCCACTTTAAAGAAGTAGCATAGCCATTAAGTGGCTGAGATATATCCCCCCTTCTTGTTACAGAAGAGTTCCAAGGTGCAATTCACCAAGAGATTTGAGGAGAGTGAGTCGGGGCATGCCCAAAGGGCAAAGCTCAATGATGCTCATAAGGACTACCTTAAGGGTACGTTCAACAATCTCATCTGTGCCAAGGTGGACAAGGAAGTATTCCTCAAAAGGGCTCTTACTCCAGAAAAGCTTTTCAAGGTATTGCATCCCCTTGTCACTACTTGTGTGGGGGAGCTCTTCTGTTCATCAAAAATACCTTGATATGAGATTGGCGTCAACAGGAACCTTAAAGTAATTGACTGAGTAGAGAACACAATGCTGATTGGCATAGGCAAACAGGTCATGGACGACTGTATGATGTATGCTTACTGCACCATCTCCATTATTGAGGCATTGGTTTCCCAGGTGTTCCATAAAAAGGATGCCAAAAAAGCATTGCACCAGGCAGCTGACATTGAGATGCAGGATGGAACCAGCCCCCAATCCATTCAATCCCTCGTTGACAGAGGAATTAATGCTGCTGTTAAGTGACTCGGACTCACCATAAATCTAACTGATTGCCTTCACTGTGGTCTCCCACTAAAACCTTCTTCAGTGAGAGAAAGGTGGAGTGGGCTCGAATCATGGAAGCTCTCAGGGGGGAAAAAATCAGCCTCAAAAACCATGAGGTGGCAGAGTGGGCACTGTTCCAATGGGATGCAAACTAACTCCACCTCAAAAGGAAGGTGGCAGCAAAGAAAAAGCATCAGCTTCAAAGGGAATGCCTTACAGTGACTCCAAAAACCGTTCCAATGTTTTGTAGTTTTGGAGTGTATGTTAAATAGCAGTTGTAGGCGTGGGAATTCCGCTTAGTGTTGGTGAAACCATGTGATGTACACACCCCTGGCTACCTGCTGACCTAATACTCATGTGATTTGGCTTAGGGGTCGCTGAGATATATCCATTTTAAAACAGGGACACCATTGGAACAGTTT
>JBBPNB010000222.1:0-27711 GCA_038090635.1 Rubroboletus satanas
ACAGAAGCATCAATGATGGAATTGATGTATTGAGTGGCATGAACAGCATTCTTGGCCTTGCTAGTAATGATTTTCTAAACAATAGTCCTCTTGTTGGTAGAGGTAAGCTTTGAAGGACAACCATTATGAAGCCTAGTCTTCTCTGGCTGGAGTTTCTGAAGAACCTGGCATACTGTAGACTTTCCTAGGCCAGTCTTAGAAGCAATTTCCCTAGAGGAAACACCAAGGGAGGAGAGAGAGAGAATATTGTTTCTCTGAGAGGTAGAAATGGGTTTCATGGTAATGGTGGAAAATAATCATGGAATGGTGGGGTTTATGTAGGTTGTCTGAGTCTCAGTTACATAAAGGTAACATAATAGAACCATTATCAAATGTATGTAATCATATTACAGCATGATAGGGACCAATATATGTAATTAAAACTTAAAGTCAAACAACTGTCTGCATGAGTCATTGTTTTGAAATGGCAGCCATTTCATTAAACCTTATATCCATAGGAAGCCATGAGTAGGTACTTCATTTCATACACTTATAGTTTAGAGCTAGGATTAGAGGTTATTAGGAATTGTCACATTTAGTGAAAAATAACCAAACATGTAGACAGTTTTTTGAGCCACTGTATGTCTCAATGTGGTTCAGAATGTTAGTACATTGAGTACTGAAAAGATGAGCTTGAATAAATAAGAATTGAAGGAGTTATGAGTGAATCTTTGAGTCAAAATGATGAACAAAAGATGAACAGGTGGCTGTGCTGTTTGTTTGTGGCATGGGAAAGTAGCCTGAAAGTGAGAGGAAAGAAAGGACTAAGATATAGGGATTGTACACTCAGATAAGTCTTGGTATTGGAGGATAGAATAGGCCTGAGGAGCGAGAGAGAGTCTGTATGATCCTAGTAAAGAGAAAAAGAATGCATATATGGAAAAGTTGTAACAGCTCACCAACAACTTCGTCAACCTAGGACCATTGCCACTCCCCCATCCAACTCTTCAGATAAACCCTTCTCCTCTCCATTATCTACTCCAACCAGGACCTCTCCAGCCCAAGCACTGGCAACCTTCAACCCTGTCTAACAACATCAAAGACCATATTCTCCTCTCCCACCTGATGTCCATTTACCCGAACCTGATTTGAAACCTGAAGAAGATGGATACAACTCTGATGACTCAGATGACATGAGAAAAGAAGCCCTCTCTAAAGATTTTTCCAGGAAAGTTGAAGATGCTAGCTGGTGGCTCAAGGCTATGAGGGCATATAAAGAAATCAAAGAAATCAAATCAGCTGTTGAAGAAGCAGTTGCCATTGCTCTAGCCTAAATGGGAGAAGGACAAGGAAGGGTCTTCGCAGAAGGATATTATAACAAATTGGCAAAGGAACCCACCAAATACCAAGCTTGGGACACATGCAAAGAAGAATTCACCACTGCCTGCTTTTTCAATGACAAACTGAAAGACATATGACAATGGTTAAAAGCAATTGAAATGGGATTCATCTCCACTGATGCTTTAAAGAATTACAATACTAGGTTCATTCTCCTAGCTGGAATTTCCTCTATTGACCAACCTGCTATCCTCTGCGACTACTACATAGCCAGACTTCCCTATGAGTTGGCTTTACATCTCACTATCGGAACAATGCCCACCACCGTCTCCAGTTGGCAAGCTGCTGCAACCAATCAGGTACAGAACTATGAGATGCTCAGAGATCTCAAGCGCAGATCTTATCACACCTCAAGAAAGGATCCAAATACCATGGATATTGATAGAATATGCCTAACTGGACCTGAGTGTGTCATGACGCTACTACTCTCCCAGCGTAAACTAGGATAGATAGTCTGAACGAGAATGTAGCAGCAAGCACATAGGAGCAGCCTGAAGTCTCAGAGAGATCCAGGAACTGGATACACCAGACGATACACAGTAAATTGCGTAGAACTAGCTAGAGAGCATAGTTCTACAATCAGAGTCTATATACTGTTACAAGAGTACTATGAGGCCTGAGGATCTCAAAAGGGGAATGGTCAGGAAACTGGTTGGTACTGGAAGGGGCGAGAGGCATGTGGTGATAAGGAAGATAAGGAGAACATGGTGATGGAAGGGTAATGATGGTCCTCATATGGAACATGAGGCAAAATGGGGACCACCATAGTGGTACAGGGTACAGAGAAGGTGAACCTTAGGTGACAGTCCAAAGCATAGCAGTGCTGGCTGAGAATAGTAACTAGAAATGGGATAATGGTAAACAGGAAGGACCACAGGGGGTAGGTAGGAATGTAAAGGGGTAGTACTTGTATGGCGACTGTTGGATTGTAACAGAGCGTGCCCAACACAATTGGGAAAGGCGTTGCTACATCTGCCACAAGGTCAGCTGCTCCAGCTGGAACCACCCCAGTCATTCAGCTTACAAGAAAGGGAGAATTTCCCCTTCCACTCAAAAGAACACTCAAACTGTCCAAACTGTCTCTGACAAAACTGATGACCTGGATGTCTATATCACTGGATTAGGAAAGACTGCAGATTAAAAAGAGATCCTCAATGTCTTGAAAATGTACTATGACAAAGATGCCGAAGAACCCCACACTGAGGAATGTTACAAAACCCCCTCTCTTTACATCATTTTCCCTCTCCTTACTCACCTGTTGGCACATGACTTTGGAATCATGTGACCCAACACATGCTTGTCAAGACCAGTGACCTCTGGCACAATCCAGCATGTGATCCAGATACATTGCAACACGACTGTGTCGTGTATGCTCTCTCTCGCTGATTGGGAATAGACACGTTCCCTGAATCATCAAGCATGCCTGCTGCTGCATTGCGCACAGCTAAGTGATACACCAGTATCAGTTGTTTGGCAGTGTCAGCCATCAGTACTGCCTCATCTGCTGATCCAACAATTGGATCTGATCAGAGATAATGAATAGACTAAAGAGGTAGACAATAGAGTCAGGGCTTCCAGATTGGGAAGCACAGCCCAGGACGCAGGGACTATAAATATGCTTCTTTGCCCCTCAAAGCTCCCCTTGATATTAAGACAACTCAATCATCATTTTATCTCCCATCTCTCGCCAGGCTCAGCGTCAAGCCTGCAAGGTAGTTCTGATCTCCGTAGTGGTCACCCTCAGCTTAAAACCTTTGTGCACATTGCTTCCTCAACAAGGAAGGAGTTGAAGAACAGGTCAACTGGGTAGTGGTCTCTCAGGATTTTTGAAATGGAGACTTGGGACAATGTTGAGCTCTCCTTCTCTGCTCACTATAATTGTACCTAAAAGTGAGAAATCAATATTTGTTCCCCTCTCCCTCACTTTCCTGGGCAGCAAAAATGTTGTATCCATTCCAGCTCTCATTGACTGTGAAGCCATGGCCTATTTCATTGACTACTCCTTCACCAAGTGACACCACCTCCCATTAACTAGACTATCCCAACCCCACATTGCCTATAATGCAGATGGCACTGAAAGCAAGATGGGGAGAATTAAGTTCAAAACCCACCTTCACATTTGAGTAGATGACAATGAAGAAGAACAAGATTTTCTTGTGCTCTCAAGTGGAAAGTACCAAAATGTAATCTTGGGAATGTCTTGGCTGGCCAAATGAAACTCCACCATCAATTGGACTACCCACACCATATCCGTGAATCCATCTATTGCCCCTGTTACAAATCAGTCTGAGACTCCTATTCACTTTACGTTCTTCTCCTTCCTGTTGATAATCACCCCTCTACCATCTCCCTGTTCTGCTTCCCCTGTTTCATTGTGACAGTGTGATTGCCTCCGTTGATGTACTGATAGGCCAGCCTCTTTCTTACCCTCCACAGGGGTCGGCATTGGCAAACATGTAGTCTATAAAACAGGTAGTGGCTCCACAGTCAATTAAGGCTGGGGTGGTGACAACATTTTGACCTCCCACTGAGGAAAGAGAAAGGGGAACAAATACTGATTTCTCTTCTCTGGATACTATTACAGTGGATAGGGTAGGAGAGTTTGATATTGTGGCAAGTCTTCTAATTAAAAATCCGTAGTCTGCACCTGTTGAACCTGTTCAACTTCTTCTGTTGCATGAGGTTCTTCGACATTCTCATCATAACTCATTTTCAAGGTCCAGAGAATTTCTTTGTAATTGATGGATTTGGCTAAGTTGGAGAGGTTTAAGTCAAGTTCGTTGGAGTCTCATTTTTGAATGGTTTGAATGGTTTGGACTTGTTCAGGAGCTTGGTTAGGATGTTGGGAAAATGATGGAGAATTTGGAGTGTGATATTGGGGATGTCCCAGATGTTTGCAACTCATACATCCTACTTTGTGGCAGATAAAGCAGCATTTTTCTTGGTTGTGATGCACCCTTTCTGGCCCAGAGAGTTGGATTCAGTCTATATCCATAGCATTGGGGCCCTTTCAAGTGATCTGGAAGGTTCCTCACTTGAGATCTCGAAGTCATTCATAATTCTGGACTTGTCAATTGGCGTTAGTTTGCCATTCTTTGAGAGAAGTAGGTTCTGTTCCTTGGAGGAGGTTGGAAGCTAATTCATGGGGTAGTCCAGAAACATAGTAGTCATGGAGAACTGGACCATTCTCTTCTTTGGTCAGGCCAGAAAGTCTCATTAACAAGGTGAACTGGGTGTTCATTTTGATATTCTTCAGCAATCTTTGGGCATTTTGAAGTGAAAGCATTTTTGAATTCTTCTTTAAATGTCGACCATTTCCTATGGTGGTCTGGTTTGGTTGCCAATTTGGTATAGTATTCTTCGGTGAAAACCCTTCCTTGCCCTTCTCCCATTCAGACTAGGGCAACGATGATGGCCTCATGTTCTGTCATCTTATCCTTTTTGATATCTTTGTATGCCCTTATGACATTAAGCCACCAGTTGGTGTCTTCCACCCTTCTGGTGAAACCTTTTGGGAGTGCTTCCTTTCCCATTGTATCAGAGTCGTCAGAGTTGTATTCCTCATTTTCTTCTCCTGGATCAGATTCTGGACCGGGTAGGTGTACGTATGAGTGAGGGGAATGTTCTCATCATTGTCATTGGACCGGATTGAAGCTACTGTAGAGTGAGAGAGGGTAGGAGTAGGGGAATTGGTGTTTCATAACCAATGATGTTGTTCCAACTGTCTCTGAGTACATTGGTGTTGAGTCAATTCGTTCTGCTAGATAGTGGCAGCAGCCCTTTCTTGTTGTAGCTGGTATTGATAGTAGGTTCAATCCTCAGCCAAGAGGTTTGGGTCTTGAAGGATTTCCTGAAAGTTTAAAATGTTGGGCAAAGACTTGGTAGTAGTTGCAGCAGGTGTATGAGCTAGTTCTTTTGTTACGACACTACTGCACCATAATCCTGGGACAAGTTGGAGCAAAGCAAGAACTTAGCAGCTGGTACCTCTAAAGTGACCAGGAGACTTATGAGTGTTTATACGCCAGGAAATATGCAGTATATTGCATAGAACTAGCTGGAGAGCTAGTACTATGACCTCGTGGCTTAAATAGTGATACAAAGGGTGCAAAGACCAGGCGGTGCCATACTACAAGGCCAGAGTGTTCCCAGTCAGGAATACACTGAGGAAACCGGTAAGTATGATGAAACAGATTCTGAAATGTGTAGTGTGATGGGAATAAGAAAGGTAACAAAACTGACTACAACTTATCCCCCTCTCTCACCCCCAACAAGCCTACAATGCCAATGGAACACCTAATTAAATAGGGGATATCAAGTATAAAGTCCAATTACACATTTGGGTGGATCACAACAAAGAAGATCAGGACTTCCTGGTACTATCCAGTGAAAAACATCAAAAGATTATTCTAGGAATGTCTTGGCTAGCTGAACGAAATCCGGTAATCAATTGGGCCATTCAGGAAGTCACTGTATCTCCTCAAACCACTTCAAGAAAGTGAAATGGGTTGGAAATGCTTGGGCAGTGATATCTCTTACATACAATATCTAAAAAATGATGTAGATGTCAAGTTAGGAAAACTCTGGATCAAATGGTTCAACACTCTACCTAAATTAACCTGGAAAGTCACCCTATTCATGACCCTGGCCCAGGAAGCCACCTGGTTGAAAACCGAAATACCCAGAAGATACTGACAATTCTCTGATGTCTTTGCTGAAGAAGAAAACAGGGAGTTACTCCCACCAAGATCGTTTGACCACAAAATTTGCTTACTCCCCAGTTTCATTCCGAAACGAGCATCCAACTACTCACTAAATCCTGAGGAGTTAGCCGCTTGCAAGAAATTCATAAAAGAAAACGTCACCAATGGAAAGATCCAACCATTGAAATCCCCACAGGCCGCTCCTTTTTTCTTTGTACAGAAAAAGGACAACAAACTCTACCCTTGTCAGGACTACCGTTATATCAATTCGCATACCGTGAAAAATGCCTACCCCCTTTCCCAAATCAACAACCTCTTGGACAAACTAAAGGGGTCATCCATCTATACCAAATTACATAGATGTCCGTTGGGGTTACAGCAATGTCCAGATAAAATCTGAGAATAGATTGAAGGCTGCATTTGTCACCCCATTTGGACTATATGAACCCACTGTCATGTTCTTTGGGCTCTGTAACTCCCCAGCTACCTTCCAAGCTTACATGGATGATGCTTTTGCTGACTTCATTGCTGAAGGATGGCCTGTGGTTTATATGGACGATGTCCTCATCCATCTCTCCAACAAAGCTACCCATCATCAGCGAACTCTTAAGGTACTTTAGCAATTTCAAGAACAACACCTCTACTTCAAATCTGAGAAGTGCCACTTCAACCTCGCTGAAGTAGAATATCTTGGTCTTGTAGTATCCAACGACTGCATCAAAATAGATCCTAACAAACTCTCTGCCATTGAGGATTGGCATCCACCTGAAAATGTTTCAAAACTCCATTCCATCCTTGGATTCTGTAACTTTTAGCAGAAGTTCATCCCAGCCTTCTCTGACATCACTCATTCTCTCCATGATTTCATCCAGAAAGGATCCTTTTGGCAATGGGGCTCTGACCAAGAACAAGCCTTCCACATCCTTAAGAATGCTTTCCTTAAACAACCTGTCCTCTGAACCCCAGACCTCACCAAACCCTTCTATGTCATGACAGATGCTTCTCTTACTGCTGCTAGAGGGGTGCTTATGCAAAAAGATGGCAATGATGACCTACATCCTTGCTCCTACATTTCAAAATTGTTTGGACAGGCAGAACAGAACTATGATATCTATGACCACAAACTTCTTGCAGTCATTCTCGGCCTGGAAGAATGGTACCATTATCTTTGAGGAACAGAACTCCCTGTCACCATCCTCACTGACCACAAGAACCTCTTGTACTTCAAATAACCTTGCAAACTCTTGTTCCGATACGCACACTGGCAGATGTTCCTACAGGATTACAACCTGACCTTTATCCATCTGCCTGGCTCCCAAATGGGCCCTGCTGATGCTCTCTCTCACCGAGATCACGTCAACACCTCCAGAGATAATGCTGCTCTTCAACTACTTCCTGACTCCCTCTTTTCCTGGTCCCTCGACCTTGTCATTGTTCACAAGATTGCCCTCTCTTCTAAATCTGACCCGTTGGTTGCTAATGCCCTTACCGCCATGTCCCTGGTCATCAGCCTCCTCTCCTATGCTCACCCAGATGACTGGTCATTTAATGGCACCCACCTGACCTTTCAAGGATGGCTCTACATCCTGGAAAACTGCTGCACTTCCTTAGTTTCCTCTATTCATAACGCTCTGCATGGTGGCCATGCTGGCACTGTCCACACCCTGGATTTTCTCTCTCATGACTACTGGTGGCCCAGAATGTCAACTTTCATCCACCAATACATTTAGGACTGTGCTGCCTGCCAGCAGCACAAAGTCAATACCCACCCCACTTGCCTACCCCTTGTACTGGTCCCTACCATGGTGACTCACCCCTTCCAACACCTCACCATGGACCTCATCTCCAGTCTTCCCTCTGTAGGTCCCCTTAATTCTGTTCTGGTCGTGGTGAACCATAGCCTTATCCAGGGGGTGGTTTTCACCCCATGTGCTAAAACTGTCTCTGCTGCTGATGTTGCCAACTTATTTTACAAACACATCTTCCCTCATTTTGGCCTTCACAACCAAGTATTGTCTAATCAAGGTCCTCAATTCGCTTCTACCTTTGCTCTTGAACTCTTCCACCTTCTTCACTACGATGTTGCCCTATCTACCACCTACCACCCCCAGACTGATGGAGAGACAGAAAGGGTCAATCAAGAACTTGAAACTTACCTCTGATTGTTTTGCCAGGAAAAGTCTAACTCTTGGCCTGATCTCCTTACCATGGCTGAATTTCACCATAATTCGATGACCCACTTGGCCACCAAGTAATCTCCATTCTTCTTAATGATTGGATACCAACCCTGGGCCTATCCCAAAATAGGCCCAACCTTTGTCTCCAACTTAACTGACTGGCTTACCAAGCTTGCCTCAGCTCAAGAGGAAGTCAAATCCACCCTAAGCAACTCTCAACAGATCATGACTGATAGGAACAGACACAGGTTTATCCCTTTCACCATTGGACAACTCATATGGTTAGAAGCCACAAACCTTCCCTTGGCATCAAATTGGAAGTTGTCTCCAAAACAACATGGCCCTTTTCCTGTCAAAAAGGTCATCTCCACCATAGCATACAAACTAAACCTTCCACAATCCTGGAAAATACATCCAGTCTTCCACACCTCTCTTCTCACTTCCTATTGTGAAATTGATGAACACGGCCCCAACTACCCCTGACCTCCACCAGATCTCTCAGCTATTGAAGAAGAGTACAAAGTTAGTTATATTATCAAACACCAAGGCATAGCCCGTCGCCACCACTACCTTGTTGTCTAAAAAGGATATCCACTATCTGAGGCAACATGGGAAGACGAACTCAATCTGAGTAATGCCCCTGACATTCTGAAGAAATATAAAATCACCCATCGCTTGTAACTCTTTCATGTCTACACCTATCGGATACACCACCCCAGAAACCGACATCATTCCAGCATCAGAAATTGCCCATGCTCTAGAATATACCTCTTATCAACTTCTCTGGCCCCCATGACTCTTCCCTTTCTGAATCCCTCTCCTCTTTCAGGAGTGAAGTATTGAACCTCCTCTATTACGCTGGCTTCGCTCGGATTGTTAATGACCTCCCCCCTGACCAGATTGCCCACATTATTGGACCCCTCCTCCAAGTGGCTACCCAAGCAGAACAGATTGGCTACCTTACTAATTCGACTACATTCCCCAATCCTCCCATTCACCCACAGACAGTCATTAATGACCACTCCTCTGATCAATCCTCTCCCTCCCCTTCTCCTGTTCCTATCCCTAACCCATCTTTCTGTCCCTTCGCTGCAGTCCTTGAGTCCTTTGCCACCTATCCATGACCCCCTACTTCCTTTCCACAAGTACCTGCCCAAGTACTCCACTCTCAGAGCCCAACTCAGGAAAAGAGGCGAAACTCAATTCCCAACAATCTCTGCTACTCCCTCATGTGCTTCTGAAGCAACCTCAGAAATGTTGGCACACACTGCTCTCTCAGATATCTCCAATGCATCTTCCATGCCTCCTTCCTCTATCTCATACCCTTGCCCCTCTGATAAAGCTGCAGTCTCCCCTTCTGTTCAACGAACCCTACACTCTTGACTCTGCATTTGTCACTCTGTGTTATGTCTCTCCCAAGCCCTTGGCATTACAGTCCTAGATACCCAGTAACCTTACCCTGTCATCTCCCCTACCATGGACCAAATGGTCTGTTTCAGCTGTGGAGAACCAGGCCATTTCTAACCAAACTGCCTGACCACACATCGCCCCTTTTGTAACCACCTGGCCCCTGGACATGCTGTTCTCTGTTGCCCCCAACAACAATGTCCTCTCTGAGGTCACTGAGCCCATACTCTCGGATGTTGCCCTTGAGCAACTGCAAATCAATCCAGAGGAGAGTGGGATGAATGAAACCCTGATGACCAATACAACTATGAAGTCAATGGAGGAGACCAGTCAGGTCCCAATCCCGACTTTTGAGTATGGTACATTCATTCATGATACAGTATATTCGTCCTATGGAGGGGCTAGTGTTACAAACCAGTCTGAGACTCCTATCCACTTTACATTCTTCTCCTCCCTGTTGGTAATTACCCCTCTATCATCTCTCTGTTCTGCTTCACCTGTTTCATTGTGACAGTGTGATTGCCTCCATTGATGTACTGATAGACTGGCCTCTTTCTTACCCTCCACAGGGGTTGGCATTACCTTTCTTATTCCCATCACGCTACATGTTTCAGAATCCATTTCATCATACTTACTGGTTTCCTTGACATATTCCTGACTGGGAACACTCTGGCCTTGTAGTATGGCACCACCTTGTCTGTGCACCCTTTATATCACTATTTAAGCCATGAGGTCATAGTACTAGCTCCCCAGCTAGTTCTACACAATATACTACATATTTCCTGGCATATAAACACTCATAAGTCTCCTGGTCACTTTGGAGATACCAGCTGCTAAGTTCTTGCTTTGCTCCACCTTGTCCCAGGACTACAGTGCAGTAGTGTCGTAACAGCCCCCAGGAAATGAAATGGACTAGAAGCCCTTGGACAGCGATATCTCCTCTGCTATCTAAACCATGATGTCAATAATCATCTTGCCAAAGCCTTCATCACCCGGTTTGCTCAACTTCCCAAGCAAGTATGCAAAGTGATACTTTCTACCACTTTAGCACAGGAAATCACGAAACGACCACCTACTATTTCCAAGAAGTACAGTATCAACAGTTCAAAGATGTTTCCATTGATAAAGAAAGCACTATCTTACCCCCAAAATGTCCTTTTGACCATGACATCCAACTACTTCCCAGTTTCATCCCAAAGAGAGCCTTCAACTATTCCCTTAACCCCGAGGAACTTGCTGCTTGCTGAAAATTTGTCAATGAAAACCTCACCAATAGAAAAATTCAGCCAGATATCTAAGTTTCTCCAAGCTGCCCCCTTCTTCTTCATCCAAAAGAAAGATGGGAAGCTCTGTCCTTGTCAGGACTACCAATATATTAATTCTCACACTGTAAAAAACACTTACCCCCTTTCCCATATCAACAATCTATTAGACCAACTCCAGGGATTGTCAATCTTTACCAAGCTCGATGTACGATGGGAATATAACAATGGCCTAATTAAGCCAAAAGATTGTTGAAAGGCTGCATTTGTTACACCATTCAGCCTCTTTGAACCCACTGTCATGTTCTTTGGGTTATGCAACTCTCCGGTCACCTTCCAGACATATATGAATGACACTTCTGCTGACTTTATTGTGGAAGGATGGCTTGTGGTCTATATGAATAACATATTAATCCACTCAGCTGATCCTGCCATTCATCACAATTGAACCCTGAAGGTTCTCCAATGTTTCTGCAAGCAACACCTTTACCTTAAGCCCAAGAAGTGCCATTTTGACCTCCCTGAAGTTGAATATTTTGGGCTAATGGTCTTCCACAACAGTACCAAGATGGATCCCACCAAATTGTCCGCTATCAAAGATTGAAAACCCCCAACCAGTCTCTCCACTCTTTGATTACTCCTTGGATTCTGCAACTTCTATTGGAAATTTATTCCTGCTTTCTTTGACATCACACACCCTCTCCATGACCTCACCAAAAAGGGAACCATCTGGCAATGTGGGACCAACCAGGATCACACCTTTCACATCCTCAAAAATGCCTTCCTCCACCAACCTGTCCTCTATATCCCCAACTTATCTAAACCATTCCATGTTATGACCAATGTGTCCCTCTCGGCCACTGGCAGGGTGCTAATGCAGAAGGACTTGAATGGTGATCTTCACCCATGTTCCTATATCTCCAAGTTGTTCAGCCATGCCGAACAGAATTATGATATCTATGATTGAGAACTCCTCGCCATCATTTTTGCTCTCCAAGAATGGTGCCACTACCTCTGGGGCACCAGCCTTCCTGTCTCCATTCTCACCGATTATACGAATCTCTTATATTTTAAACCTTGCAAGCTTTCTCATCACCATGCTTGATGTTATGGCTATGGCGTCCCTGTTTTAAAATGGATATATCTCAGCGACCCCTAAGCCAAATCACATGAGTATTAGGTCAGCAGGTAGCCAGGGGTTTGTACATCACGTGGTCTCACCAACACTAAGCGGAATTCCCACGCCTACAACTGCTATTTAACATACACTCCAAAACTACAAAACATTAGAACAGTTTTTGGAGTCACTGTATATTAACTGCTTCTATCTCTGTGTCTTGCGATCAGTCTTAGCCTGAGGTTAACACCCAGTGCCTAAGCCTCGGTCCTAGAAGGGTACTGTCCCCTAGGCCTAGTAACCATATCCCTTTACTCTCAAATGATATGCCCACCTTGATTGACCCTTCAAAGGCAGTGGCTATTGGATGCACTTGAAGCCTCATTTGGTGTGAGCAGATGTCTGTGAGGCAATGTGCATCATAAATGCACTCTCAGTCAGTATGGGGGAATTGAAGAGGAAATGTCTCAGGAGTGAGCAACACAATTGATTTCCTGTGGCTTTCAGGGGTGCCTACAATCTCAGATATGAGGTGGTTCGGCCCAATGACAACCTGCCTACCTTTGTCATGCGTGATCTACCAGGTGGAGATGAACTCCATTGGCATACCTTTATTCCAATGTTGACAATTTCGCTGAATATGAGCTGGGCAGTGGATTTGGGGGGGCACTTCCAGAGTACCATGGGCATGGACAGGGTGGTGTTGCATTTGCCCCCATGTTCTGTCCAATGGTGATGTGTTCACAATGATGCGCTACTGATGACGACTAGGATGATGCAGTAGCACATTTCATAAATCTCATCTTGAACCTGAAGCAAGACCTTTCTGATGTGGCTTAAGCCAAAGAAGCACAAACACCCCATATCTATATGCCAAGCAAGTATGGGGCCCACACCGATTTGTATGCCACAATGACCCCCCCTCCTACCCCATCTGATTTTCAATTTTGCTACCCAACCACACAATTCAACCGACCCTTTAAACCATCCAGAAATAGATTGGCTGGCCATCTGGAGGTCTTCTGCAGGGCAGCAATATCTCCTACTGCTCCAAGATTTGGTGGAGGTTGACAGTTGCCTTGTTCCCATCGTCCTGCGCTTGGATGGGATGCTTTATTCCAATACCGGAGATGGTTCCGGATTTGTTAAAAATGACATGATGACTGGAGATGATGTTCATCGTTCTATGTCCAGGAGTTTGTAGCCATGTTGCCCATGGGTGTACACTCTCATGATGGACTTCCCATGTGGTCAGAACTTTCCTCTGAGCTATGCTGGACATCTGAAGGATTGGAAGAAGGTTGAATCAACTGGGCAGTTGAAAAATACCTGATAGTGGACTTTGCCTCCAAGTCTGGAAGTTGGGCTTTCTGCAGTGGACATGGCATCAGCCCGAAAAGACTTTGGGAGCTTGGACTCCTCTAACATCGTGTTTGCAAGCATCACTAGTGTTTGGTTTATCTCTTGTGCTACTCCATGTTGTTCCGGAGCATTTGATTGGAGATTTCAATGAGCATGCTGTTGGTCAGCAGTCAACTTCAGAATCCCTTGTTTGTGTATTCCATACCTCCGTCACTATGAAAAAATTTGATGCAAAGCTCAGAGAACTTCTGCCCCACCTCTCTCTGGAGAAAGGTTTTGACAGATACCTTCCACTGGTTGTAGATCCATAGGGCTGAGCTCACTCTTGTGTTGTATGAAGTAAACCCAAGAAAAGCGACTAAAGTCTCAAGATCTCTAAGTTATGGGTCTGCCAACATAAGTGTTTACCATGTCCCAATGATGACTGTTTCATGCTCCATCATGATGTTTGAAACCTAATTTCTTCATCATTTTGGGTGTGCATACTTTGCTGAATGTGGGTGTGCTCATTCTGCCGGTTTAGCGATAATTTGAGTAACTGCTTGAGCTACAAATACCGTCAGCATCACCTGAGGTTCGACATCAGAAACATACTTGGCCCCTGGTTGCCAGTCCAAGCAACTTATCAAATTGCAGTCTGTTGTGCTTGAGGAAGTTGATGCATGGGATGGCATGGGTATGTGGCCTCGTCCATGCCTTGCACTCACTGGTTCACAGTTTAAATAATTTCATTCAGATATTGCTGACATAATAATCTTCTCTTGCACAAACTGTCACTCATTTGCACCCAGAAGGGTGTATTATCCATGTGATGTATGTATGATACTGGTATCAAAGAATCACAATCACAATCACAATCACAATCACTATTACTATAGAATCAGCTTTACAATGGCATTCAAGTCCATCATTTCCTCTGTGTGCATGTCCTTGATGAGGAATTGTGAAGCCTTGATGTATTTCATAGATCTGGTGACGCCTTTGTGAAATGAAGAAGTTGTTGATGTATGTCAGTCAGACTTGGGGCTGTCTAGGTGGCCTTGCTAACAAAGAACTTGGCCTGTCGGATAGCCGCATTGTGTTGGGTTGCTTCGCCATGATATGTTGTACTGCAAGATAATATATGCCTAGGACAGTGGGAAGTTCCTTTACCCCTCAGTCATGTCTACCTCTTCTGTCTCAAGTCGGACATGTGTGTCACCTCTGGTATCCTGACTGCCTTGATCTGCAACCTCACTGGTTCACTTGCGACTGTTGCTGCCACTTGCCACCATCACTGAGCTAGACTTTGATTCTGACATGTTGATAAGGTCATGCAGATGTCAGGTGTCAGAGTGTGTATTCTAGCGCTCAAATGTGTAGCAATACTCACCTGCAGTCACCACCTTGAACGATCCAAGGTTGACTGGCACTTGCTCTGCCTCCTCATCATTGACAATTCTTCGATGAATTCATGAGACTTGGGCTGATCTGTAAAAAGTGTCAATTGGTTGGAATCATGCAACTTGAGGTAGGATTGCATGTGAGTGCCTTCATTCCCAACCATCTCGCCATTGTCCAGTCACATCGGTCCATCCATGATATTGATCAGAGGATCCTCATCTTCTCCTACCATTGGCCTTTCCTGAACATTGTTGTACCAAGTCCAAGTAGTGTCGATGTTGTTGTGCACAATGGCCATGGCAAGAATCACTTGCATCTTCTCCTGCATCTTCTCCTGCATGGTCCATGCACAGTCGGTCTCCAGCAGTTCCTCCCCTGCCCTGTTGCTGAGAAACAGGGCACAGAGCTTCTTCATCAATGTTTGTAGCTTTTTCACGTTCTTGGCATCTAGCCAAGGAAAGCTAGTGTGGTGGAATGCTGTGGAGACAAGACTGAGAATGTTTGATTGCTCCATATCAAAGTCATTGTCATGCAGTTCGGACATGGTCGGTAATGTCCACATGTGATGACTGTCAGTGACTCCTTTGTGATATCAGGCACCTTGAGCAGCAGCTTGCATGATGCCTGAATGAACTTGCTGATAAATACACTGTAATCAGGCTTTTTCATCAGCACAACTCGATATCCTTGCCAGCCTGTCTGTGACTCAGGGTAATAATATAGCCATTCATCAGAATCAGGTGTGGGTGTCTATGCTGGAAGAGGCTGCTGTAGAGCTGTATGAAACATACATATAGGATGTGGTCACTATCTTGACAGAAACAAGCGCTTGTTTGCACCAGCCTCACATGACTTACCTCAGTGATGGTGGTGGAATCATTGAATTTGGCCTTGAAGAAGGCCTTGGCTCCAGGCAGGTGGTCCAGCCAAATTGGTGGCGTTTGCTTCACACTAGCCATAGTGAGAGACTTGACCCATAGCACAATCTACAAGCGTCAATCAGCAAACATGGTTCCAAGTCCAACAAATCACAACTCATCTTGGTTATCATCATCTCAACGCTTTTCAACTACTCGCCCAGCACATGCAGGAAAATCTTGTTGGGGATGGGGAAAAAGGCATGCAGGTTGTTGGGTCACCTTGAGCTTGGCAGGCATCGACTGTTTGATGACATCTGCGATTGGATCCGTCGTGATTCTCGTTGTTCTCAACCCATCCTTTTCTACCACATCGTTGAGGATAACTTTGACCCAATGACTAAGTCTTGCAGCTTGTTGAGGTAGCTGCGTCATTCCTGCCTGTCCAGGCAGGCAAAGTACTCAATTGTGGAGACTTCGTTTGTCTTGCTTTGAAAGTGGTCGACGTAGATGTCCGTCCAGTTGGTAAAGTAGCATTCATCGAGTAAGCGAGAGGCCTCAAGCGAGATAGATTTCTCCAGGGCAGCCTGCTGCAGCCTATAGCTCCAAAGGCAGCCAGTGCTTCTGCAAGAGGAATCCCCTCACCCACATCTCTGAACTCTACTGGGGCACCCAAAAAGTTGAGTATGTTGTGCATGGATTGCTGCACACCATCATAGATCATTCCCTGTGTTGATTTGGTTAGCATGTGATGCAGGGGGGGTGGGGGACCACTCACTCTGCCAATCACTGGATATCAATGTCACAATGTTTCTAATGCTGAAACCAGCTCTGATCCTATGAAGCGAATCATTGTCACTGTCTTGATGGATCAGAAGGAGGTAGTTGCAGGCCAGGAGATGTTTGATCAGTGCCCAGTCAGCATGCGAGTGAATACAGTCTGATGATACATAGACTGGTCAGTTTGTGTGGGGTGGCACAAATGAGCACTCATTTGTGCTGGGTTGGTTACATACCAAGATTCAGAAAATGGACAAGTGAAAATCCACCCTGACCAATGGCAGCATGCATATCCACAACCAACTTTCATAGTGCTTCATCCCTTTCTCTTGATGCACTTGTCAGGATCTCCTCTTGCAGTTTCTTGTAGTGAAGGAAGGTCTTGTACAAGGGATCAGGGCATGGTTTCGCATATAAGTGAATCGGCGATTGCCATTATAATGGTGTAATTTTGATGTCAATGTGCTCGATGTTGATATCACCTGATTGTTGTACGCTTCACTCTTTGCCTCCCTCAATTAGGCAATGTCAATGTAAGGACCTTCTCATACATGCCAAGATCCATTCTGAATGGCCTTGTTTTGAAGCCTATGTTCCTTGATCCCTCGGACAAAGGATCGCATGAATGCACTGTTGATGTTGCAAAAATTGACCCATTGGTGATGCATGGTTGGCCCATGATCCATGTTGTTTTTCGTTCATCACCATTTCAGAGCATCACCCAAGGTTGGTGGTGGACTCTCTGACTCTGTCAAAAAGGACCTGGATTGGAGTCCCAGCAAGATCATTGACCATTGGCTTATAACCTTGGGGCTGCGTCAAAGGCGTAAACTAGCCATTCTCCTCTTCCTCTTCTTCATCCTCCTCCTCATTCGTGCAAACGTCAGATTCAGCCTAGGGTATTCATGTCAGACAAGCACATTCTAGCACTTGTGTGCGCTGGCCTCTAGCCTACTGGTTTGAAGCTCTTCTGAAATGATTCGGAATGCTCAGAATCAACTTGAACCATATACCTGATGTTACATATGACAACATAATACGTGCATACCTCCACTTCCTGGCCTCTTGATTCCCTCAGTGGAAACTGCTGGCTGTCTGGGAAGTTTTCATAGGTAATTGCCAGACTCTGCCACAGATTCGTATGGGCCTTGCAAGGAATACACATTGGAAGGTGACCAGTGACTCTCTGCTTGCACATTTACTCTTCATCCTATGAGTTGTGCCTCAGCTCTTTCTGGGAAAGCTGTTACTGGTCATGTACATTCAACACCAACTGAGATTGGTGTGACTGAAAGTGTACTCTTGCTTCAGCATGCATGGATGATAGGGTACACTATTTCTATGTCGTTTTCCTCTTACCACTGGCATGGGGATGTGAACTGCTCTTGAAATGGCCCAATCCACCAGGGACAAGTGGGACACTTTTCAACTGGAGGAGGGCTGTGGGAATTGAAGCCCTCAGGAATGTAGGCTGAAGTATGTCCCTTGGGGTGGGGCCTGACACCAGTGGTGACAGTATATATCACTCATGGCACTCGTGGCATGGTTGGAGCAAGGGGGTAAGGATGACAGAGATGGTGGAGGTGGGGTTGTGAAGAAACAATTGGGCTTTGAGCAGGAGTGGTCAGAAGCCCTGAAACACTGGGACATGGATGAAGACCCACAATCTGAAATGAAATGAAGTTCAGGCTGTACTTTCAATTCCTCAGGGTCTGCCCCAAATAGGTAATTAAAGAATATCTTATCAGGCCCTCTGAGTTCTTCATCAGCTCCAATCTTGAGGCCAGAGGCAGGAGTAGGAGCAGGAGAAGAAGAAGGAGAAGAGAAGGGGGTTTTGAAGTGATGGGGGCCAGCCAGTGTGAGTGGTGGGGCAGTTGAAGAGCCAGCAGAAGTGCTTGACATGCTTGGGATGTATGGGACCAGTTGTATGATTGGCTCAGCCCACTGTTTTAAACACCTTACCCTTCCTTGATGGCTCTGAGGAAGCAGCAGTGGCCATGGCAGCTGTAGCTGCAGCCTTGGCCTGCCTTGATTTCTTGACTTTTTCTGGCAGCTGGTTGAAAGAGGTGAGATTGGTGGGTGCAGCGTGTTTCCTAGTGGGATGAGTGGGTGGGGCTGATGAATTCAAGTCAAGTTCTGATTCTTCCTGACCAGAACTGAAGACATCCTGGTCAGCGGTGGAGAGCCCAGCAATGTTTTCATTGTTGAACAATGCAACTACATAGATGCAGTGTGAGCATGAGTGAGATTGGGTAGAACATGAATATGAAGACTATACAGAATCGATTTGTATCGATAGAGCATTCCTTTATCAGAGGCAAGGTTGTTGAGGAACATGTTGGGCAGTCCTTGGACTACCACGCAGTATAAGTGAACCTGCTTCTGTTGAGCAAACCTGTAAATGTGACTGCAATTGCTCATCATCCAGGGCAGACCGGAGAGTATCCTGTGTGACGAGATAAGGGTAAGCAATGTAGATGGAGTGTGGGATGAGAATTGGAATTGGTGACTGACTGCGATAACTGTTGGCATATGCCAGGTTTAGACTAACGATCATGGAGAGAATGAGGATCTGAGTGCTGGTATTGTGTGTGGATCTGGCCCTGAACTTGTTCAGAACAGTTTTGCGCTTGGTGTGAGGGGTCTTGCTGTGTAACTCGACCATCTTGATGTCATACAGAGTCAAGACCTAGATAAGGATAAGTGTGAGAAGAACAGGGATATGTGGTAGATGGATATGAGTGACATCATGCATGAATGGAGGCATTGGAAGAAGGGAAGGCAGAGAAGATGACAACATGATCACATTCGGGATGCTGCACTTGATTGACTCGGTGAGAGTAATCTACATCGAGTGATTGGCCATCCTCAGGGACCTTGAGAGGTAGGGCATTGTCTTGGTCGAGATGGTGGTGGACTATCCTAGTGAGTATGTCCAATTTGGTGGATGGCATGTTTTGCCATCCATCCTGTGATTCTGGTTTTTTCCAGCTGTCAGTGGTAGCACAAGGATTCATATCGGAATGGAGGAGTCCATGGCAGAATTCTATATAGAAGTTCTGAGGATATAGGTTAGAAGGATAGAACCGAAATGAAAACAGGAAGCATGTGAACATGAGTGTGAGCACAAGCCCAAATGTTCCGACATGGAACGCAATCCCAGACTGGAAGCATTGGAATAGAGGGTTCTTGATGAAAAAGTGGAAGATGAAGGCAATAATCTGAAAGAGATCAAACCTCACCTTTCCTGTGCCAACTATGGTGGTAACAGGCATGTCTTGCATAATTTAATCAGTCAGTGCCATCAAAGCTTCCTCCCATGTATGTAGCTCTATGAGCATTACGTACATGTTCGCAGTAAGGTCGCATGCCGAAAATCTTTTGTCTGTGGTAGTCTATGGAATCAAGGGTGCGATGCATGACATGTTTGGTGAATGTTTCTCAAATCCAAGAATGAATTTTTGCAGCTTTGGGTAAAACTTGGTCTTCCTTGAATCATGAGGATCATGACCAGAAAGTACAGCCCATAAGTGATTGCTGGCCTTGTCAGACTTGTGTTCAGCTCTGCAATCTATGGTCCATATCTTGAGAGCATGCATTGATGATGAATGGATCCAGCTCTCTGTGGCATGCTTATTGACCGCAGGAAGGAAGACCTCCTTCCAGAAATGATCCAGCACTCTCTTGGGCATCATATTCATGTGGCTTCCTGTGAGAGAACATTAATGAATCATCCGAGGAAAGAAGATATAGACTCGACAACCATGGCCAGTGGTCAACAAAAGCTGTCCAAAGATGATATGAGGAATGGCATTCAGAGAGGTTCAACTTCTTTGATAGCAATTCAGTGCAAGGCCCTAATTAATGCTGATTTTCTTCAGACTGGGGGATCATGATGTTGACAGAGAGAGACATGGTTGTACTTGGGAATGCCAGGCTTGCTGTCATAGATGGGAGTTAAGTAAACTTCAATGCTCTTGGAGACCAGCTTTCTGGTTGTCCAAATGATACTGTCAATGTTAATGGAGATCTTGATATCATCTACAATGATATTGATACTGTCTTGCTGAAGATCAACATGGACATACTTCTCTTCCTCCCCACAGATGGGAAGACTACATCTGAGTAGAGTCATATATGAGAATGTGATAGCAATGAGCTCTCCATATGATTCAAGCAGGAGCCTGGGTCATGTGCTAACATGACTCCAAATCTGAGCTTGCACCAGACCTGGGCACAATAGTCCATTGGAGCCCATAACTTCCTTGAACATATCAAAAAAATTGTCTCTATTGTCTAGCAAGAAAGCCCACCAGAGAAAGAGGTTGAGATAAGGGCTCACAAAATATAATGGCTGTGTGCTTGCATGAGACTGGTGATGTATGAATCTATGAACAGACAACTTACCTGTTGCTTAGCAAATGCTTCCAAGACATGTTCATATGTATGAAACAGAGAGTATCCTTGACTTTTTCCTCTCCATCAGGCTGCATTGCAGATCCAGGTTAAATTTTCAGGAGATGCATTGACTCAGAGTGGTTCAACAACAACATAACTGCCAGCAAATGCCAGCCTGCCGATAACATGGTGTAGAATATCAGTTGCAAGCTGGTAGGAGTTAGCACGCCTCCAAGTGAGATGGGAATAGTACTAATAAACATTGTCAGTCGCTCTGTTTTTCATTGTTGAGTTGTGTAATGGTGTGAGCAGTCCCAGAATGAAGTTGTAATTAGATTGGCACTGTCAACAGGTTAGCTATTAGGTACGAACCAGTGCTGTGGTCACCTTCTTTGAAGTCTCTACTCTTCTGTAGGTATTCACATTATAGTTGTGTTAGTTCTCCTTTCCAGAATTCAGGTGAGTGGGGCTGAAGTCATTCCATGGTTAGGTATTTCCACACTATGGCTAAAGATGGCCAAACAACTGTGTTGAGTTGTGACATCCTGCCGTTTGAGGAACACATAGGAAAGATACTATAAGAAGTGTAATTAGCATAAATTATGAAGGTACATCTAATGTGACTTACTCTGTCATGCTTGGATGAACACAATCACATCATTCAATGAATGTTGTAATTTAGTAATGTTGTTTTCAGGATCATGCTTTGGCACCGGTAGGGTAGGCACAATCCCAACAATAGAGGGTTGTGGAACAGTCAATGAAGTTGCTTCAGGGAAGTTGAATTCATAATGCTGCATAAATATTTGGGCAGGAGTACTCTCCTCAGGATCATAATACAGCCCTGGTAAGAAACCAAGGTTGGAGCCTGAGAAGACAAGGATAAATTAAATTGTAAACCCTGTGATTGTTGTGGGAGCAATGCATGCAGAGGTTTTAAGCCAAGGCTGACAACTATGGAGACCAGAGAACTATCTTGCAGGCCAACACTGAGCCTGGCGAGGAGTGGGAATAGAAGAGTAATTGAGTTGCCTTAATATCAAGAAGAACTTCAAGGAACAAGATCCCGCTGTGGATACAAGTGGACTACACTAAGGGAAGAGGCATTAAAGCAGAGACCATATTTATAGTCCCTGCTTCCTGGGCTGTGCTTCCTGATCTGGAAACCCTGACTCTATTGTCCACCTCTTTAGCTATTGGTGATCTCTGATCAGATCCAATCATTGGATCAGCAGATGAGGCAGTGCTGATGGCTGGTGCTGCTGAACAACTGAGATTGGCATTCTATTTGGCTGTGTGCAACACAGTAGCAGGCATATTTGATGACTCAGGGAACCTGGCTGTTCCCAATCAGTGAGAAAGAGTGTACATGACACAGTCATATTGTGATGCATCTGGGTTATGTGCTGGAATGTGTCAGAAGTCACTGGTCTTGATGAGCACATGTTGGGTCATGTGATTCTGAAGTCATGTGCCAATAGGTGAGCAGGGAGAGGGGAAAATGGTGTGGAGAAAAGGGGGTTTCGTAACACTACCCCCCCTCTAGGACTCATACTCTGAACAAGTTGGATCCTTCAAATCAGGAGCCACCTCTGAATTTTTCATAGGGCCGGAATAACCAACCAAATACTTTGGGGGAGATTCTCTGAGCTGCTAAGGAGCAGCTGTCCTGCACCAATGAAAATTGGCAATTGCGTCTTGTGTGGACTTGAGATGGTCTGCTAGCTCCCAGGTGCAATCTGTCTTGTCATATCCTTTCCAATGGACGAGATAGTGGAGCTTTCCCTTGACCAGCTTAGAGTCTTGAATGGACTCGACCTCATATTGTGTGTAACCTTCGTCATCAACCTTGATAGCATCCAGACAGATCACTGGCTAATCTGGGAGATTGTCTATATGGGGCTTGATCTGAGAGACATTGATGACAGGGTGGATCTTAACCAATCTTGGCAGCTTAAGCTGAACTGCATTAGGGAAGACCTTTTGGATAGAATAAGATCTGATCCACTTCTGGAAGAGCTTCTTTGTGGGATATGGCAAAGACAGTCAATCAGTGGACAACCAAACCTTCTGGTTGATCTGGTACACAGGTGCTTCAGATCAAAGGTGATCCACCTGAGAAATCATGTGCTGACAGGATTCATCCAAGGCTAGTGCAACAGCCTTGTGAGAACTGAGAGCCTCCTAAGAGAACTCTCCTGTGAGGGTGTCTGAGGATCACTCGAAACCAAGCTGGAATGAGTACCTGCAGGTAACTGCAAAGGAGGTGGTACTGGTAGCTGAAGTGAGCGAGGAGTTATGGCGAAACTGGGCAAGCTTGATCTACTTGGCCCAGTCTTGCTGCTTCTTAGCAATGTAGGAGCGGAATAACTGTTTCATGCCTCAATTGATCCTTTCTGTTTGACCATCCATTTGAGGATGGTAGGCCATAGACAGTTTCTGCCTAATTCCAAGGAGCTAGCAGAGCTCTGGAGTGAATTCTGACATGAACTGAGGTCCACGATCCAAGACAACCAAGGAGGAAAGTCCATGTTGATATCAGACATGGTCACAGAATATCATGGCCAGGTTTCTTGAGGTGATCGTGTCATGACAGAGCATGAAGACAACCTCTTTGGAGAAACAATCCATTCCTACTGTGACTGCTGTGAACCTAGAGGGACCTGACAGGGGTATTCCCGTAATGAAGTTGACTGATACATCTGCTCAAGCTTGGACAGGCATGGGAAAAGGGGAGATCTTGCCAGTGGGTGTGGAGAACTGCTCTTTGACTGTAGCACAGGTCTGGCATCCTTTGACGTATGCCCTGATGTCCTTGGTTACTCCAGGCCATATAAAATGGCGGATGAGGAGGTGCAGTGTCTGTGCGAAGCCTGTGTGACCTGCAACTAGGGAGTTGTGGCAGAGACCGAGCAGCTTCAAGTGAAGTCCTTCAGGGATGAAGGCCTTGCTCTTGGAGTTGGTGTAAACCACATTTGAAGACTTCCAGGTGCAGCCTTCGGACACAAGGGTCAGGTCCAAAGCTTTCGAGGTTTTGGAGAGGGCATCATAAAATATGAACAAGAGTTCCACATGATTTATGAAGAGAGTAGGGAAAAGGACTATGATATTTGTGTTATAGTCCTTAATGGCATCACCATGGTCCAGGTGACAAGAAAGAGCATCTGTGTTATGAAACCCCCTTTCTCCTCATTACTTTCACTCACTCTCTCACTTGACTGGTGGCATGAGACTTTGGATCACATGACCCACCACATGCACTTAAGACCAGTGACCTCTGGCACATGACCACACGTGACCCAGATGCATCTCGACATGTACACATTGAGCACACTATCTCTCGCTGATCGGGAACTGCCATGTTTCCCAAGCCATCAAGCACAACTGCTGCTGCAGGTTGCACAGCCAAGTAGACCACTGATCTCAGTTGAGCTGGCAGTGCTCGCCATCAGCACTGCCACATCTGCAGATCACTGATGGGATCTGATTGGAGATCCCCGATAGACTAGAAAGGTGGACAATAGAGCTGGGGGCTTCCTGATCAGGAAGCACAGCCTATAGAAGCAAGGGTATAAATACCAGACTTGGTTTATCCCCATTTCCCTAGTTTAGTTCACTTGTATCACAGTTGGGATCTTCGCTCCTTGAAGCTCTCTGCTAATATTAAGGCAACTCAATCAGCTTCCTTTTCATTTCCACCTTGCCAGGCTCAGTGTAAGCCTGCAAGCTAGTTCTGGTTCCCATAGTGGTTAGCATTCGTGCTTAGAACCCTGTGAGTATTGCTCCTGCAACAATCTGCATGATCGTTACTCACACCAGACTTGTAGATCATAAAGTAGTTAAACTTCTGGAGGACTTCATGCCATCAGATCTGACATCCAGAGAGAGCCTAGGGTTTCTTCTAGTACTTGAGATTCTTGTGGTCAGTCCAGATCTCAAAATGAGGATGGCCAACCAAGTAGTGTCGCCATTCTTCAAGAGTATGAATGACTGCAAGCAACTTCTTGTTGTAAATCAGGTAGTTGCATTCTGTGCTGTTAAAGGATTGGGAAATAAACGTTACTGGATGCCAAAGGTCATCATCACCTTTGACAGAGAGCACTGCTCCAGTCATGATGTCTGAGGCGTCTGTTTCCAACCAGATCTCCTTTTCCCTGTCTGGATATGCAAGGAGAGGTGTGGTCCAGAACTTGTCCTTGAGAGAGTCCATGGCAGACTGCTCCTTGTCATCCCAATGTCATGGGGTGGTCTTCTTCATCAAGTTGTTGAGCAGATGGGCGATGTCCATAAATTCATGGACAAATCTGTGATAATAGTTGCAGAGTCTGAGGAAGCCTTGTATGTCCTGGACCTTCTTGGGGACAGGCCATTCAAGGACTCTGACTACCTTCTTGTCCTGCATCTTGACTCCATCCTTGGATATGACCATGCTAAGGAAGTCAAGCTTCTCTTTCAAGAACTGAAACTTCTTAGACTTGATGTAGAGGTCGTTTTTGCAAAGACGACCTAGAACTTCCTTGACGATAGCCTTGTACTCTGGCTTGGTCTTTCCCTTGATGAAGACCATGCAGTCATTGAGGTAGATGATGAGAACAGCATTCATATCATTGAATATGTTGTTCATCATTTGCTGGAATGTGGGTGGTGAGTTGCACATTCTGAAATACATCACCATGGGCTCATAAGCCCCTATCAGGGAGATGAAGGCTGCTTTCCATTCATCACCTTCTTAGATCTGCACATTGTTGAACCTCAGAGATCCATGGTGGTGAACATATTGGTGTCTTTAAGCTGATCTATCAGAGAGGAGATTAAGGAAAGCAGATAGGCATTCTTGACCATGCCTTCATTGAGGTAACGGTAATTCATTACCAACTACTTCTTGCCATCCTTCTTTGGGATGAAGAAGACAGGACTCCTCTGTAGGGACTTGGAGGGGCAAATATATCCCTTGGTAGACTCCTTCTCAATGAAGGTCCACAGTGCATCCATGTTGGGGTCCGAGAGAGGGATTACCCAATCTTTCTTCAGCATGAAATTGGGCTTGAAATCTATTGCATGATCTCAAGCTTTTTGGACCAGCATTCAATTTGACTCTTCCTCTGAGAAGACATCGAGGAAGTCATGATAGACTTCAGGTACCAGGGCCTTGGAGCTGTCCTTGATCTGGACAGTGCGACTTTCCGCCTTGCACACCACCTGGTTGATGTGCTGGCAGTTTGGGGTGCATTGTGGAAAGGATATCTTCTTCTCAATCCAATTAATGTCAGAGTTATGGCACAAGAGCCAATCATACCCAATAAACATCTTGTAAGTTCCTAAAGGAAGGGAATAGACATCCACAATGTCATAATGCCCATTGATCTGGATGATTATGGGTATCTGCTTGGTGATGGCACCTCCACGGTTGCCAGTACCATTGGCATTTCTAATCGGGACCGGGAATGGAATATTCACAGTTCAAAGTCTGAGCTTCTCTGCATACTCTGTGTTGATAAACGTGTTTGTGTATCCAGAGTCAATCAAGGCCTTAACTGTATGAGTACAGTATCCGTTGAGGGACTTGCCTGTGAAGTACATGTCCTGTATCAGAGATGGGCCAGAGTTCCAAGGGGTTTTGTAAACAGGACCATCATTCAGGATGGGGGAAGGTTTCGCGACATGTGCCTGAGCAATTAACACATCTAAGGTCCCTGAGGTCATCTTAGGAGAGACTTCCTCAGAGGCAGTAGGCATCAATAACTTATTGCTCAGGCTATCTAGAAAGGATGTCTGAAATAAATAGGAGTCATCTGAGTCCCGAGTCCAAGTTATTGACCATATACCTAGTCCAGGAGCATCCTTGTCACTCATGGACTGTGACCTTTTAAAGCACCACTGACTTCTGTTACAACCCAACGTTCACCGTATGATTACTACCTGTTTTCATTCCCTCCTACCCCTAACCTCGTCTTACCACCTTCCCGTTCTCCCTTACCGTAAGCAGCCAACGTTCCAACGTTTTGGACTGATGACTTGCTCCGTATCGCCTCCATTTGATGTACCACTACCCCGGTCCCCGTTTCACCTCATGTTCTACACGAGGACCAGTACCTTTACTCCTTATCCAGATTCCTTCGCTCTTGTAATATGCCTCGCCCTTACCTCGTGCCAACCGGTTTCCAGATGAGTCCCCTTATAGGGATCTCTGGCCTTGTAGCACCCTTGTACTAGTATATAGGAACCCCGCCGTAGAACCTAGCACCCCAGCTAGTTCTACGTGAATATCACGTATCTCCTGGTGTTCCCCTTCCAAGAATCTCTCTAAGACTTTAGGCTACTTCAGAGTGCCTACTGCTAGGTCTTGTCGAACTATCATCTCTTGGTATTTCCAGGAGAACTGGTAGCGTCGTAACAAAAGAACTAGCTCCTTTTAAACGCAACCCTACTATGCCATTGCCCAACATTTCCAACCTACAGGAAATCCTTCAGGACCCTAACCTCTCGGCCGAGGATAGACAGTACTACCTACACCAGTTAAACCAAGAAAGGGCCGCTGCCACCATCAGGCAGAATGAAGCATCCCGATCCCATCGCTCCCGAGTCATCGCCCCGCTGTCCGATTCTTCTGACGAACACTTCGTCTCCCCTTCCCCCACTCCGACTAGACAACCGGGCCCCTCGTCCACCTTTAACCCCACTCGATCCATTAGACCTCCATCTCCCCCTCAACCCGACGTTCACCTACCCGGACCTGACTCAGACGACGATTACGACTCAGACAATTCTGACGATATGGGAAAAGAAGCGCTTCCCAAGGATTTTTCTGGAAAAATCGAGGATGCCAACTGGTGGCTCAAGGCAATGAAGGCCTACAACCAGATCAAATTGGCCAAGCTGACCCCAGGAGAG
>JBBPNB010000223.1:0-27710 GCA_038090635.1 Rubroboletus satanas
CTCCAGCAGTGTTAACGTGGAAGCAAGAAAAAAGTGAGGTGATCACCAACCTCGTCAAAGTCGAACTGAGGAGCGGGCGTGCTGGACGGCACCTCAACCTATGCCATCGTGAGAACTTGCTTCGACGGGAAAACGAGCGAATTCATACGTCCAGGAGATCACCACCGTCTTCGCTGTGACTGTCGGACTCGAGTGGGGTGGATTTCCCAGGATCTTCCTGTTGCATGTATTCAGGCAGTCAGCGCGATTATCCTGGTAAACAAATGAGAAGCTCCTACCGGATTAGAGTCGGATGGCTTATTACCAGGGCCGCTCGGAGGCGAAGACTGCTCGTCTTGCTGTCCTTCCTTGCGAGTAGATGCCTAACATAGTGTGTCAATGTGGGAGATGGGGCATATCTGACATGCCAGAACTGCGAGAGCACAGATACTTACATGGAATGGACCATACGAATCAGGAAGAATCTTGCCGAGATTGTGAATGATGATTTTCCCATCATACAGTCCAGCCGCAAGATAACTGCTGTCCGGGGAGATTGCAATCGACCGAAATTTTGCATCGTCCTCGATGACGGGGCCAATCGGAGTCAGTGTCGATGTGTCCAGGAACGAGATTGAACGCGGTGTGACAGTAGGTAGGAATTTTCCATTAGCGGCTAGAGCTATAGAGTAGACGGCGTCGCCGCCATCAAGAGTCGGCGATTCGGCCAGCTGGGACCCAGTAGAGACACTGAAAGACCTGATTTTCTTGTCGTGGGATGTAGCAAAAATTCGCTGACCATCATCTGACCACGCGAGGGGAGTGACTGCGTTCCTGGAGGGTATGGTAGTCTTGATGGTGATGAGCGCATCACCGTTGCGACTGTCGAAAACATGGATGGAGTGACCTTTACAGGCAGTGGCGATGTGCTCGCCGTTTGGAGAGAATTTGATCCCATGAACATAATCGTCATGTTCCAGTGGGCCAACGAGTCTCTTTCCTGTGGTTACGCTCCAAATGTTAGCTGCCTGGTTACCGTATCCAGTCCCTGTGGCAAATCTGCTCGAATCTGGGGAGACGTCGACCGTAGACACCACGTTCGTGCCCACGTCGACGACCTTTTTATGCAGAGACGCATCCCACACACTTGCGCCCTGAGTAGTTCCACAAACTATCCACTTGTGGTCCTTCGATGCAGAAATGGCGCGCAAGTTCATTCGCATTTGCCTTCCGACCTCTCGACCGTCTGCAAGTCTCCATCGTCGAATTCCATCTTCATCCCCGCCCAAAAGATGCTGTCCGTCATGCTGGAATGCGACTGCCCACACATAGCTAGAGCGACCGGTGTCAAAGACTATTGTTTGGTCTTACTGAATTGTCAGCATACCCTCAATCATTCCTCCGAGCCTGCTGCTACGCACCAGCATTCGTAGACGACATCCTTGCCAATGGGACACAATCGTCAGTGTCGAAATGTCGAGGAACAAGGTTTTCGTTTTACTCGTGGTGCACACAGTTGCTATATAACCATGTTTTCCTTATTCTCAATATGGTCTGTTCGCACTGTCTTCGGCGCTTACTCTTACTCGGATCCCCAGGTGACCTCGTTGCGATGCACGTTCGTCATACTTCGGTTGCAAAATCCAGTTCACCATGAGTGTACAGTCCGCATTAGACCAACTGGCGACACACCGCGTACAAAAACTATGTATTACAGGACGCTCCCGAACAGGGAGCGCTCATACAGTACTCCAGCGGAATGTTCCCCGGATGTCCGAGATAAATGTATGTCAGTTTATCACATCAACTCGAACCATGCCACATTCGCATTTGTACGTTTGGGCATTTCTGAAACAGCTCGCTCGCTGCTATGTATACAGTTGCAGACAAGCAAAGTCATCTAATTCTGTAACAAAAGAATGAGAGTTTTTTAGCACAAACTGAGAGTGGATTTAGACTTGAACAATGGAAAGGAAGCCAAAAACAGTGGTCCGAAGTTTTTCCCACGACATTTTTGGTGTGCCAAAATTTTGGCCGATTTCTGAAACATTGTGTACCACTTTTGGGCACCATTGTATTACATGATTGTGCCCAAATCAGGCCAATACAGCCTCAATTGCCATCATTGCCCGTTGAGAAACTGACCTGTGTTGTCTCTGCTTGCATACTGCCCACTCCGCTGCTTTTCCACTCAATCCCAAACAGTAAGCACTCATGAATCAGAATGATTTGTTGATGAAGTGACAAAGGACTTCAACAGGGCAGGAGTCTAATATGTTAGCTGCAACTCCCTTTGCTGTGGCAAAGGTTGGCTTTGATACTTCGTGATATCAGTACTTGCACCAACCCCAGTACTGATAAACAAAGTATTATTGATTAGATTACAATTGAATAAAAATTCCATACCATTTCAATTGGATTAAGCTTGCAATGAAACTTGGGCAAGAAAATGCATAGATGCCCTGCATCAGTAATAAACTTCTCCAGCATGGACAATTGATTAACAAAATCATCCTGTTGGCTGAGGAGTTGTGCCATGCAACATCCTGTACTCTCAAATGGGCAAACAGGTAAGCATCTTGTCTTCAATCCAGTGACATCAAATCCTCACTCCTCGAGAACAGATTTCAGTCCTTTTGGCATACCAGAAGCAGTAATCATTTTCTGTGCAAGTCCTCGTTTGATTTCGTTGGGATTTGATTGGGGAATAACAGTGTCAGACTGCCTCCATTGCTTTCCACCATCTGATTTGTTCATCTCGAAGGCTTTTAGTGCATCTGGGGGAAGTGAAGCATGAGCTGATGAGTTGTCGAAAACAAAAAGTGCTTGATATCCAGGACTTGTCTTGTTATGAATGTCAATGGCCTCTTTCATCTGATTGAGAAGGTTCTCATGTGTCCACCAAGGATCTCCATTAGCTCCCGGATAAATAATTCTTCTCGCATCTTGTGTGATCTTCCCATCCTCGCTCCGCACAGTGAGACGGCCATTCTGGCTACTGATGAAATCAGAGACATGAATTAATCGCCCATGTCCTTTCTTCCTAAGAGGCTGCTCACCAATCCATAGCCTGTCATTTCACGACGTGACTCATGGGTCTGAAGTCAGGAGGTGATTAGATTGATAACTCACCATGCATGACTTAAATCATCATTTGCATGGAAGGAACACTCATCATGAAAATATTCCTTGATTGGCTGTTCTCCCACCCTCAGTTCAGGCTCGATCTGTACAAGATCAGGTCCATCAAAATGAACCATCCTCCTCTCATACTCCTGCATGGCTGGCAAGAAAATCTCCTGGCGATACTTCACGACATCAGCACGTTCATGGCCATCCATATATACACCTTTCCGTATCATTGTCCGTCTCCAACCAAGCTTGATTAGCCATCATCGTGCAGTGCACTCACAGATTGGCTGTTTGGACTTGATTCCAAAATCTGGGAATATTGTTGAGTTGAGTGCTGTTTGCAATGCATGCAGTGTCACTTCCCCTGTCTTGAGATTTGACAGCCACCTGCGTGCATGATTCTGGACAGACTCATTTTGGAGGAGAGATTGTGCATTTGCCAACCCACCCTGCTTTTCCACTGGCAGCTGCTCAAAGATCTGATAATGACAAGCAAGTGCCCGAACATGATGTGCAAACCACATTCCACCACCCATACCATGATGCCATTGGCTGGTGATCTCCAAGCTTGCAGCAGTACGAGTGACTCCCTTAATGTGAAGTGTAGCAAAGTTTGAGAGAATCATGAGCTGATTGATTTGGAAGAGTGGTAAGGTTTTGTGTTTCTTCTTCAGATCGAGCTGTATCTGTGCAGAGTGTCTCCCAGTCATGAATCTCAGTTGCAGGAGCAACAGACTCTTCAAGTTCATTATCCCAATCCTCCCCTTCTTCCAGGTTGTTACCATTAATATCTCTAATCTCAAAAGGTTCTTCATTGTCACTTGAAACCCCCTTGATATTCATCACTGTGACATCTCCTTCATTGGTACTTGGATCCAAGAGGACAGTCGCACTTCGGGGTTGCCCACTCACAGCCTCGCTCAGCTGCACACCCGCATGTGCCTCAGATTTGGTGAATGATTCTGAGTTACGGTCTGGTACTGCCACAGCTGCTCGCCCGGGTGTGGCCTCACTTGCAGGCCAACTCGGAGGCTGTTCAACATCTGATTGGGTTGACTGATCACCAGGAATGGATGGTAAGCAATGAAAACCAAAATTGTTAAGTGACGACTGATTTTGCCAGGCACACTGGTGTCTTTGTTGTGTGCGTCTTGACTTGCTCATCGCATCTGGGCCCTTTATGTATGTTGTTGGTCTTACTGCTGGTGAGGATGCATTAGTCGATGTTTTTCAGGACTCATGAGTAATATTCATTCTTGAACTCACGTTTATGCTCCTGCCATGACTGCAGAACTCTTGGAATCCAATCGACATCTTTTTCATCTTCCTTCTCGACCATCTCTGCAAGCCTCTGACCAAACTCAACATCATCCAATATCTCCAAGTCAATTATGTTGTCAATATCGAGGTCAGATCTGCCTTCTTCAAGCTCTTGTTCATACTCTTGTTCATAGCTGATCTTTAGTCCATCAAATCCGATGGTGAGCTGTTCAACTTTGGAATCCCATTGTTCTGAGTTGGAAGGCTTGGTATCAGTTGTGACAGACTCGGAAATCAAAGGCAGTGTCAGTGTGCGACTTTGGTTTCGGAGTCCAGTTGTGTTCCTCAGCTTTTTCTTCAGTTGACCCCCAGGCATGTTAAGGATTGTCGATCAATCAGTGGTGGATGAGATCAATATATTCCCCCTTATCTGACAACTCCGACACAAAATTTCTTCATGGAATCATTCATAACTCAGTGAAAGGAGTCGATTGCATATTTTTCGGGATTTTTAGCTATTTCTTTCATGCTGCACCAAAATTTTGGAGATGATTTTCTTATATTCAAGAATTTCAAAATTCTGCTCGTGCAGTCACCTTATATGTACTCTTAGTAGCATGAATAAATGGTTTTCTATGAGTATTATTGGGTTGTGATGTCATGAAAACTCATCAAGCAAACTAGATGACTTTGCTTGTCTGCAACTGTAGCTGTTGGCCGGGTGAATGTTGTAGATGTACTGTGTATGTACGTGACTCTAACGACCACACATCGGCAAAACCTTCCGTATTTTTCAAGGGCAGTCTGCCATTACTCATCATGGTTTGGTGGCTGGACTTGGTTCATGACAAGTGTATAATCTGCAGAGACCAACCCATGACATGCCAGCGAATGTTCTCCATGAACTGGGAGATGATCGTTTGTCTGCACACCCACTCAAACCATGTCATGTTCACATGTTCATGCAGGCTTGGTGTTCTTATGTTCCCTGCCTGTGTCACCGGGACCCAAAGGGTTATGCTTGCACATAGCGTAAACGTCATTGACACTGCCGATACTCAGTAATAACTTCCCTGGTTCACCATTGGCAGACTGCCTCACAGACATCTGCATGCAGACCACTGCCTAGAGTCACCAGGGGATTGTGCTCAAGTGCACCCCTGGCACACCTTAGTTGGCTCTCAAAAGTCGGAGGTTTGGAAGGGAAGAGCTAAACAGCCAGAGGTCAGGATATGCTCATGAAAGCTAAGCTTTGAACAGTAGAAATAGGGGTCTAGCAGCTGTGAAAACAAGGGTCCTGTCCCAATGGACTGGGTGCATGCCTGGGCCTTGGCTGGATCCCCTTTCTTTGCCAGTGCCAACTGCAGTGTTCACCCAGGTAGAGATGTCTGCCACATTGTCACCGTTCATGAGCCTCTTCCATTCCATCTGATCTTCTCCTACTCGATCCTTCATGCAGTGTTGACTGCCATAGCCAGTGAATCAAGCAGCCAAGCAGCCATCTTGTTTGTGTCAATGCCCTCCTGCTTCTGTTCTTGTCCTCTGATTCAACTCACTGGTTGAGTCATTGATGTTGATGCAGCATTGCTCCCACACACATTGCCTTTGCATCCAGCTACTCCAATGGCTAGTGTCATCGGCCTCAACCCAGCATTGCTTCTTCAGTACAAAGGTGCTTGGTGGTTATGGCTACACTGATAGCTCTGTCTTGTCACTCTGAATCCTTTCTCATGTCCTTCCTCCCTCTCCCTGTCCCCCCACATTCTCTCCAAACCCGATCATCTCTATCCCCCGTTGCTCGTCGCCACTTGGCAATCTCATAACTCCTGCCTCGCCTACTTCCATCTCTCCATCACCCTGTTCTCACCCTGAACCTGCTGCCGTCTCTGTCCTCCATACCCCATTGCTCATCATTACTTGCCTATCTTGCAACTCCCACCTCATCTGTATGGGTTTGCTTACTTCTCAATATGGCTTTTTGGATATCTTGATCTGCCAGAGATGATTGTATGTGTTTTTCCTCTGTGTACAGGGTGTTATTGACATTGTGGATGTAGATTCATCCAGTGATTGTTGTTTGTGAGTGGGGCTGATGTGGGATGGATTGAGGTGTGCTGATGCTGTTTTCATAACTTGCACATCTGATTGCTGTGGTTGCTACTGAGGGATTGTGCTTTGCTCAATGGTCAACATTAACAACTTCTGGAGGACAGATTTGCATCATAGTCACTGCTGGTCTTTGACATGGTTCCATACATCAGGAAAAACAGAATCAGGTTGTAGCGTGTGCCATAATTATGTAGACAATATTGGCTACATCGGCTACAGATACCTATCATTGTCACACATTGATACAATATCACATATATAGACAAGCAATGATTACAGTAGACTACATTAATAGATATCTTGATATACATGCTACTGATACTACCAGCCAGACAGTCATGAATTTTCGGATTTGTGCACAAGCAGTGTGAGGTGAGGGGACCGTATTGTTAATGAATGAGGAGAGCAAGGGTGCACTGTTGTTGCTGAGCAGGGAGGGTAAGGACGAGGTGAGACGAGGCACATGCACCATCATTACTAAATGGGAAGGTGAGAGTGAGGGCAAGACAAGGGTGTGCACTGTGTTGTTAATGGATGGAGAGGGCAACAACGACAGCAAGAGGTATGACAGTGTGCGCACTGTGTCGCTGCTGAGCAGGGACAGCGAGGGCACAGTGAGGGCAAGGGCAAGGGCAAGGCAAGGCAAAGGCACCATGTCATTACTGGATGGGGTATGTGAGGGTGATGGTGAGATGAGATGAGGATGCCATGTTGCTGCTAAGTGGTGAGGGTGAGGACGAGGGCAAGGCAAGGGCAAGGTGAGGGCAAGAGGAGTAAGGACATAATGCACATGATTGTGTGTTATGTCCTCACTCCTCTCATCAGGTGCATACACCATGTCATTGAGGGTGAGGGTGAGGACAACTCAGAGGACAAGAAGAGCAAGGACACAATACACATGATTTTGCACATTGTGTCATCACTCCTCTCATCGGATGTGTGTGCCCAACTTGAAGCATGAAGGCATGTGTGTGCGAGGTGAGGGTGAGAGTGAGGGTGGGTGTGTGACTCAATTGGGTGGTTGTATTGAGCAGAGAGTGGGCGACTGACAAGGAAAGTGCTTAGGGGGCGAGGGTGACCAGCAGTTGAAGTGTTGAAATGTTGAAATGTTAATGTGGATGGTCTGGCAATACTATGCGATGCAAGGGGGACTTGGGGCAATGACCAAGGTAACATTATGCCAGCCCTAAATTATCTAACACATGACATGTTCCTTTTCTCACAAATTTTCTTGCAACACCACTCATGCACTCATGGCCACCACATGTAACTACACTCCCCTCATCCACACCCCACCCCATTACTTGTGCACCCGGATCAGCATGACCATGCCCAGGTGAGTCCTGCTGTGACACCTACCCACTCATATACTGACCGCTTACATCCTACAGTACATGCTAACACACTTGTGCACTGGGACTCAAAGGCAAGAAAAAAAAGGTAAGCACCCTCTCGACTTGTTCACAGCCCACCCCACCACTCATGCATGCATCAGCATGACCATCACACACTCATGCACTGGAACTTGAGGCAAGGAAAAAAAAAGCTAAGTACATCCACAACCCCCCAAGATGATGCACTCACAACTGTCATGTGCATGTCCGTCAGCACCCTAGTATGCACAGCCCATGTCACCCACCACATACGCAAGTGGTGCCCCTTCCCTGAACTGCTGAGCATGGCTCAGTCATAGTTGTGCACATGCTCTTGTCACCTCATCCTTGTCTCCTTGCATTGTGTCACCCTTCCCTTGTGTCACCTCACCCTCACATCCACCTTGGTAGGTTATTCAATTTTGTATTGTACAATGCAATACAGTATCTAGTATCTACAATGTCATTGTTGTGTGGAATATAAATTTTTTGGCCTATTCATTGGGTTTGAGTAATAGCTATTATGGACTATGGATTGTATGTAGCTCAATGAAATCATACATCATGCTACAATTGACTATAGTAAGTAATGTTGACAAATTGTGTGTGGTGACCCTTATGTAACAGGGTGCTATAGTAGTATACATAGAAATTGTCAGTGTTACATGGTGCTATGTAAGGGAAGGATGTTGATGGGTGCTACCAGTGTTATGTAGGCTACATAGGCTGATGTAGACTTTGCTATTTTTCCTGATGTATACAATGGCTGTTAATTGGCCATGTCACAATTTGGGCCGCCTCCTATGCTGTTTGTGCTGTTTGCACCTTGATCTGGAAGTGCCGTGGGTTCCGAGTATGGTGGGACAATGGAGATGATGAGATGACTCAGGTATCAGCATATGGGAAGCGTGCATGGGATGTTGGATCCACATGCAATGATGATGAGTATGGAAGGTATGAACATACACATGTCACCAGGAATGGATCGCAGATGTGTGGGTTTGGATTGCCTTGGCTGGTCAGGTTGGTGGTGGTGGAGACTTGCACATGGATGCTGACATTTTCAATGGCAACCTCCATGAATGCATTCACAGGGCTGAGTTTGAATCCAAATTTGACAGATGAGGCCATCTTGAATGCATTGAGGAATCATCCAAGTCCGCAGGACTTGATGATGGTGATGAAGAAGCAAGTCTCTGTTTGCTCATTCATGAGCACTTCTGCTCAACAGTTGAAGGACCACATGTGAAGGTGTCATGGCCAAGTTCCCTGACGCTGACTTGACTCCATGCAAAGATTTTTCAAACTGGTCGATAGACAAGATACTGTTAGTGTCATGAACCAATTTTATTTTCCCTCTTGTGTCTTGTCTTCTGGTTTCATGTACTGTATCAGTTCTTTTGGTTGCTCATCATCAATGTCCACCACATCAGGAAAAATGAAGAAGTCTACATTAACCTATGTAGGATATGTAGTCCCATTTGTGTCTATCGACATCCCCCCTATACATAACACTATGTAGTGGCCATGATATCTATGTATGGTACAGTAGCAATGGATGTGTGACTACATCACCCAACTTTTGACTACTGTAGCAAACCATAGCACAACTGTGACAAACCATATTATGCATATATATAAAATTATATTATCGCTTGACATGACATTACATGTTTGTCTACTGTACATACATAGTTCCTCGTATTCACTCCAACCTCCCACAACCCCTCCTCCACTCACACATGACCCCCATTCCTCAACAGTGAGGAGACACAGCATGTGCTGTGTTGTCACTGAGCAGGGAGGGTGAGGGTGACTCAAGGGGGTGAATGAGGGGACAGGTGAGGGCGAGAGGCATGATGACACAGTGCGTGCATGATTGCGCATGCCATGTTGTGGCTAAGCAGGGTAGGTGGGCATGTGCACTGTGTTGTCATGGGTGAGGACCAAGGCGAGAGTGAGAGGTGCAATGACATGGTGTGTCCAGTTGTGCGCACACCATGTTGTTTTGGCAAGGGCAAGGGCAAGATGAGATGAGGGTGAGGATGTGGCAAGGGGAGGACAAGGGCAAGAAGTGAGGGTGAGGTGAGGATGAGGATAACACGGTGTGTGCATGATGTGTGCACCATGTCACTTGGGCAAAGGCAAGGGCAAGGGCAAGGGCAGGGTGAGATGAGGGTGACTGAGTGAGGACAGGGAGATTAGTGAAGTGTGAGGACAAGAGGTGCTGCAACATGGTGTGTGTGTTACGACGCTACCGCTCTCTAGGCGTGAGCCAAGATAGATAACTGTCAAAGAACTAGTAGCGAGCAATCGAAGAGATGCTCAAAGACTCAAGGAGACGAATACACCAAGAAAGCAGGTATATTGCGTAGAATTAGCTGGGGAGCTAAGTTCTATGCCAGGTGGTTTATATACAGGGAAAGTCGTGCTACGAGAGGGGAGGATCCCATAAGGGGAATGGCCTCATGGTATCCTGCAGGTAAAGCAACGAGGAGGCCTCATGGTGAGGCTATACATATCGGAGATTAACAAGGCAGTGTCAGTCCTAAGAATAGGAAATAAAGGAGGACCGACCGTCTGGAAGGAATAGAGTTAGGTTTACACTGGAAGATACTGGAGAGATCTAAAGAGATCAACCAGAAAAGGAAACGGTGGTCCATAGGAGCGGAACGCTCGTCCACAATGTTGGAAAGAGAAAGAAAATGAAACGGTAACCATGGAGTGTAGGATAAGGGTTCAGGGAATAGAGCCAGACCATTGATTTGTAACAGTGTGTAATTGTGTGCGCACCATGTTTGGGTGAGAGTGAGGGCATGGGCAAGAGGCAAGGGTGAGGCAAGGGTGAGGGTGACACGATGCGTGCACAATTGGGTACACCATGTCATTTGGATGAGGGTGAGAGCAAGAACCAGGACAAGGATGGGGTAAGACAAAGATGACTGAGTGTGGGCAGGGAGATTAGGGTGAGGTGAGGGTGAGGGTGATATGGTGCACACACTGTGTCATTTGGGCCAAGGCAAGGGTGACTGAGTGACAGCAAGGGGATTGGGGTGGATACGAGTACCAGGGCAAGGGTGGGGTGAGATGAGGGCAGGATAAGACAAGGATGATGCTGCGGCAAGGGGAGGACACAGCATGTGCTGTGTTGTCACTGGCACCAAGTGGGGAAAGTGGTGAGGGTACCTACCTGGGAGGGACTTGTTGGCCTGTGCTTGATGTGATGAAAAATTTCAGCATGTCATGCAGTACTTTAGTGCTAGTTCTACTGACCTTGAAAATCTCAATGCAAGGTCTCACCTTGCAGCTGAACAGCTAACATTGCTACCGTTGAAAATATAGTGGCCCTCAGTGGCATCAGTGATGACATCGCATGACATCGGCTATGTAGTATGACAAGTACTACAGTATTTTTTCCTTTTTCCTTTTTCCTGATGCATCATGCATCACACATGGACTGACACACTTGCCATCAGTCATCATGGCCACTGGTACTTGACAACCCACACCTTGCATTCTCACATACATGCAAGTTCATTTTAGGACTTGTGTTATCTCTTGTTACCCTCTCTCACTTTCACATGCCGTTGCATAAGGAGCACAATGGCATAGCCTACCGAGTGCACATGAGGATTACATAATGACATCATGATGCCCCTTTATATTCATCCCAGCCTCGTTCAGCTTTTAAGATCAAATCTCAATGATAAACACCAACAGCATTCATCCTTCATCTGTTCCAACCTTGATGTGTGCTGACCTTCCATCTGATTCTTCACTTGAATTGATCAGTGTCATGCACTATTCAGACAACCAACATCATGAGATGGATCAGGCAGTCACTCAGGAACTCAATGGATGGACCGGAAAATGGTAGTCAAATCCACCAATCGTGATACTGACAGCAATGCTTCAAACAGTATGGAAAGCATGACAGGCATGCATGCTTCTGCAGTCTGGTGTGCTTCTATTGTGGTCAATTTTTTTTAGTTCAATTATATGGGTTTGGAGGACACAGGATACCACTATGTCATATTGCTTGTAGGCTTTCGTAGATAAAAAAAAGGTCCATGATCAAGAAGGTTTTGTGACATTGTTTTTTGTGTCTGGTGGATACAAGAAGAGGCAATGGTATATATGTACATAATCAAGAAATGATTTTTGTATGCTTTTTGTATGCTATCAACATTGTTCACCCTCTTCCAACTTGTCATGTTTGGGTGTCTTCAGTCTGAAACCTGGCCAGCGACAGTAGTGATTGCAGAAATGTTGTTCCTTGAACATTTTGACACCATTGGTGAGGTTTCCATCTCCAAACATATCTTGTTTTACTCTGAGGGACCTAGAGTTGAAGTGAACAGTTAAGACAGCTAGTGAATATGTATAACTTGAAATGCTTATGGTTCCATCAAAATCTGGGGGTCCATCAGAAGAGATGAATTCCCTAGGTTCCATCACCTGGTCATCGAAACAATAAAGTATATATGATGCAATGGGACTTACCCTGATAATCCGATATGAAGGCCAGTCCCTTCATCTTGATATACTGGACATGCTGTGTGAAAACTAGAAACTTGGTGATATTGTATTCATCCTTGTCGCTCTCAATAGACAGGCCAAAGTCACAGTTGTGAATAAATTTGACAAATTCATTTGGACTGCAGAGTATCTTTTCTTTTACCAGATAGACACCAGTTGTACTTTTCAATGCTGAGGAATAGATGAGGGCAAGCCCAGCATCAACAAAGCACAGCCATGGCATATCAAATGGAGGCAGAGTGGCATAGGATTCAATTGCAGCATCAATAAATGTGTATGTAAGGTCAAGGAGGGACTTCACCCAATACAGGATATTTGCCTCTCAGAACAGCTTGCTGAGATCGGTTGAGAGCATGTAATACTGGATGATATTGACCTTCAAGTTGCCAATAGTACTGCATGATTGAAAAAATGGCTGCTTGATGACAACCTTCTGACACTGCTCAGAGCTGAGCCCAGACAATGTCAACGATGTGAGATTGAGGACTCTGTCATGCATGGTTTTGAAAGCACCAACACCAATAAGTCCTTTTTGAGACTTGTTGACTGTCAATTGCTTCGCGAGACCACCTATTGGATCAAGCTGCCATATAGCATGATTATCAGCTGCATTGCTCTGCAGGCAGTTCTTCATAATTTCATTGAATGGGCACAAATTGATGGGATGAAAGGCGATGGTATCAGCAACATGATTGATGACTAATAGACAAATGGATAAGCAAAAAGCAATGAGACTCCAGAGCAAGCATGAGCACAAACCTAGATTAATATCAACATTGGCAGTCCCACCTTTCTCTAACATTTAACGGATGGCATTGCATGTAGAAGAAACAACAGCAGTCTGAGTGGCCTTTTGGGTCTGGGAAGCAGGTTGGGCCACCACAGAAGTGGGCTTCTTGGAACTGGGCTGGATCCCATTTGAGATGATGGAATCACTGCTGTGCGTATGCTGATGACCTCATTTCTTCAAGGATAGTACTGTAGGCAAGGAGGAACTGGACAGTGTCATTGTGGTCATGAGAATCTGAAGTGGTGAAATCTGTCAACTGGATTGTAAGACCATGGCGACCAATGTGGGGAAGCACCTGGGGTGCACTCTTCTCCCTCTCCTCCATAAATATCTCATATTCGTGCCACTGGGAAGCAGGGACGACAACCATGAGGGCGAAGCATTTACTCTTGAAGACAGTCTTTGAAGTCTTGCAGTTAAATGAGACACAATCTTGATAAAAATAGGCCACTGAATGAGGGTGTGTTGATTGGTCGACCCAGCCGGCATCTTGAATAACAAATTCAGAGTCACACCAGGAAAAACCAGGGCAGAAGGCCTTGATCTTGGGAATGATGGTGTCTTGAGCAATGTGCATAAGCCCTTGCACACTAGTCAAGCTGTCAATGTTCTTCTTGCCTTCTTTGATATTCTGTTATAAAGGTGAGTGCACAAACCTGTGCTAGCTATACAAAACTCACACCAAAAGGAATGCCTTGCAATTGTCCTCTTTTGTTCCCCTCATAAACTGTGGAGATTGTGAGAGAAATGACTTCCACAGTTGCCAAGCAGGCAGCTGCTTGGGCCCATTATTCTTGTTCACGGGCGTAATGAGCATGGTTTGACAAGTAACCAGGTACCTAACTAGATGTGCCTGGAGTGGCACTGACAGGACTGCAAGTTTGATTGTGGGAACAAGATGTGAGACCATGCTGAACAGGGTCATGGAGGATGGGAATAATTGCTGGCACATTCATAGTAGCTGTATGGCCAGCATGGTCAAAAGAAGTTTCACTTAGAGAAATAAGCAGAAAAACTCACATCCATGTTGACCGGCATTGATGGACTGCTGTTATAAGCATAGCATTTGAAGTGGAAGCTACATATCTAGAGGCTGCATGCTAGCTGCTCCCTGGTGGAGTACGTGACTATGTCAGACCACTGTGTAAGAATTGTAGAAATATAATCTTATCTGATGCAACAGCAGCACTTGCTGTTGGTCTTGTGGTAGTGGTTGGCTGTTGGAGATACCACAGATAACATGCCTCACAGACAAAGCGACCAGGCACAATGGGGTTGCAGCTTGCAATATGGTAGACATTTTCGCCCTTACGGATCACCAGTGTGTCACTACAGCATTTCTTGTTGCGATCACATATCCGGTCCCTCATGGCTAACACATTGTCAGTAAACTGAGTGATAACCTCAAGATGGGGAGGCATAATGGATGATATTGGGAGGAGATCAGAGATGATGCTGACGAATACTGAGATGACCAGCAAGAAAACTGTAGTGAGACCAGTTGGTGGATGCATCGCTAGTGGCCATGCACTTTTAAACGAGATGGTCTGCCCAGAACAGCAGAAAGCATGAACAATGTGAGATGATAAGTGTGGAAGTGGAATGGCTGCGATTGTGGCTATTGGGTGCATCTCGATGCTCTATCACCAGCCTTGGCAGGATATTCCAGAGGAAACAGAGGCAACAGTCTGTCCAGAGCAGGGCAAACTCTGGATGACATTGCCAAAGGGAGATGGCAGCGATAACGATGTTGCCAAAGTGAGACAATAAGCATGAGAGTGGTATGGTTGCAATTTTGGCTGTTGGGTGCATCTTGACACTCCATCACCAGCCTTGGTGGGATCTTCCAGAGGTAACAGAGGCAACAGTCTGCCTGGAGCAGAGCAAACCCTGGACAACATTGCCAAAGGGAGATGGTGGCATAACATCTCGACACTCTATCACCAGCCTTAGTAGTATATTCCAGAGACAACAGAGGCAACTGTCTACCCAGAGCAGAGCAAACCCTGGACAGATTGGGGCTGTCAGGCAAAATATGGTTGTCTTTGGCCAATGGTGTGCAATGCTGTATTGTGCAGCACCCCATGCATGCTTCTGCATGCTGCATGGTGTCTCACCTCTTTTAAAAAAAATCTTTCTGAGTAACCACACTACCTAACATATTATGTTTCTTCTAGCTGGCTGAGTCGCTACACTCAGTGATTCCTGGAAGTGCAGTGCCCTTCCAAGTTACTCCACTAGGTGAATCCAGAATATCTGTGTATTCAACTCACATTTGCTTACAAGTTCTTCTAGCTTCCCAAGCTGCAATACAGGATTTTCCCAAGCCCATGTATCAGCCCACACATCGTACAATAAGCTGCATTTTTTTTTCTTTCAAGTCCATCTGACACTTTACCTGGGTCTCTAAGTCCTCTGTGCTCCCAACAGGCAACAAACCATCCAACTCCTGCCACACATCGTATGATAAGCTTCATTTTTTTTCTTTTGAGTCTGTGACAGTGCTGACACTTTATCTGTGTCTCTAAGTCCTCTGTGCTCTCTACAGGTCACCAACTGTCCAACTCCTTTTGAGTGGAAAGGCAACAATGCCAAACCAATGACAGCCCATATGTACATTACAGGCTCTCTTCTGGTGTGGGTTAATGACATTTGTGCAGCCCCACTGGAGGAGATTACCCCCCATATCCACTGTCTTTGGAAGGCCCGTCTAACTGACATACAGATTGTTCAAGAGCTACAAAAGCATTTTGACACAAGCCAATATGGTTTAGGGTAAGTGGGGTCCTCTTGCTCACACTTTGAAATGTGCCTCATTGTTCTACATGAAACACTCAAAGACCAAGCCCGTACATGGCTCTCTCTGGAAGTGTAGGAAAGGGTGGAATGGAAAGGTAACTGAGTCCTACTCTCAATGAAGATGTATCTCTGAGGAGAACACCAAGAGAACTTGACTGAGGTGCTCTGGCAGCGACTTTGGCCTTTATATACTACTGACTATGTGTACACCTGTGTATGCTACATCTATGATAAGCCTCATGGTGGAGGCATGGATCAGAAATGGAAGAGCGGAAATGAAGTACATGCGTGATGCACCTGGCATCAGAATGCAAGGGAAGCACGTACATGAGGCCAACACATGGTGTGGCAGAATGGAAGTGGAAAGGGTGCCATGTGCATGAGTGAAGTGGCATGACCCGTGAAAGGGTAAAAGGCAAAGGGTTCCCAGGGTCACATGCACCTGAAGATAAGATAAGATAAGAAATGAAAAATGAAAGTGATAAGTCAAGAAATGATCGTTCGTAACACTACCCCCCTCCTATGGCGCAAATTCCAGAGGTGCCGAGACAAATGGGACCTGGAATATGTTGTATTCATAGGGATTGTACAGACCAAAGCTGTCGGCAAATAGATTGCAGATATCCACATGAGAATTCCGTTTGTGGAAATGCTTTATTGCGTCCTGCGCATTGGTGAGATGGGACTTGGGCTCCTATGTACGCTCTGACTCGGAGTATCCAGCCTAATGGACTAGGTATTCAATACTTTGTCCCTTCTTTTGGCAATCAACAATATAGTCGACTTCAAATTCGCCTTCGCGATCCTTTGTAACGTGAACTGGTCCCGGCTGGTCTACTGTCTGACCAGGAAGCCTCTCCAAATATGGCTTGACCCTTGAAATGTTCATGATGGGGTGGATTTTCATGGTGCGAGGGAGCTGCAACTCAACTGCACTGCTTCCCACAATTTTCGTAATAGAGAAGGGGCAGAGCCATCGCTTGCTTAACTTTTTAGACTGTCGCGTCAAGTGAAGATTATCTGTGGCTAACCAAACCTTATCCCCTACTGCGTATGCAGGGGCCTTGGAGCGGTGTTCATCTGCCTGAACCTTCATGCGGTTCTATGCTTCAATAATATTACGTTTAGTGTCCTGTAATGTCTGTGACATCTTGTCGGCTAGGTCTGCGGCAGCTGGCGCCTTAGAGACATGCTGCTCTACACCCATTCTTGGTGTGTAAGACCGTGTGACATCAAAGGGGGACTTCTGCGTCAAAGCTTGCTTCTTCACGTTATAGGAGAACTGGGCTAGGGGTAACCAATCGGCCCATTGATCTTGCTTTTCTGCAGTATAGATGCAGAGATACTGCTGGAGATCTCGGTTCATGCGCTCCGTCTGACCATCTGTCTGCGGGTGATGTGCAGATGATAATTTAGGTTTAATACCGAGTCACGTGCAAAGATCCTTCATAACCTGTGATGCAAACTGTGGACCTCGATCCGACACAATACTTCGCGGAAGTCCATGGTTTTTCCAAACATTGAATAGATAAAGCTTTGCCGTGTCCAGGGCAGTGACAGTTTTATTGCAAGGGATGAATTCGACTTCTTTGGAGAACCTGTCAACCACAATGAGAATGGAGTCGAATCCATTAGATAGGGGAAGATCTGTGATAAAATCTGCGGAGACATCGACCCATGGCATATCTGGAACTTCCAGTGAGTTTAATTTACCAGAAGGGGCTGTATCACTCCCCTTGAACTGTTGACATCTTTAGCAATGTGAAATGTAACTCTTGACAAATGTAGCCATTCCAGGCCAGAAGTAACTGCGCTGCAGCAACTCCAACGTTTTCTCGACTCCAGGATGCCCTGCAACTGGTGTGTCATGGTGTAACCTAACCACATTCATTCGTAACACTTCGTCATCGGGAACATACATCCGAGAATCCTTCAAAATGAGCCCATCCAGCCCAAGCGAAGCGTGTAATTCATTGCACAACTTCGTGACGTCAGATTCCTTCATATGTAACATGATATTTTTGATTTTCTGTTTGGTTTGTTCGCCTTTATCAGAGACTAGGATCGTAGATCTAATCTGCTCTGGCGGAATAACTAATACTCCTTTATTGTCATCTTTGATGCCTTCGGTGTGATCTTCTCGTCTAGAGAGAGCATTGGCTTTTCCCATGGTAACTCCAGCCTTGTGGAGCCACTTTAAGTTAAATCGGGAGAGATACTGGGCCCAACACGCTTGGCGCCAGTTGAGATCCTGTCTCGTCATAAACCACTGTAGGTTCTGGTGGTTGTTCCAGACCTTGAACTCATGCTTTGCACCTTCTAAATAATGTTGCCAGATCTCGAGTGAACAGATGACACTTAACATTTCCTTGTTAGCTATGGGGTAGTTCTGTTCCTCAGAACTCATGGAGTGACTAAAGAAAGTGACAGGGTGCCACTTCTCATCCTTTAGCATAGATAGTACTGCACCCATTGCATAATTGGATGCGTCACATTCAAGACGGAACTGACAGTTGTTGTCAGGGAATGTGAGAACGGGGGCGGTGGTGAACTTTTCCTTGAGCGTGTCAAACGCCTTCTGCTGCACTTCTTCCCATACGAAGGGTTGATCTTTCTTGGTCAAATTATTCAAGGGGCGTGCGACTTGCACGTAATCCTGAATGAACCTTCGATAGAAGTTTGCCAATCCTAGGAAGCTTCTAACACCTTTTACGTTCTTCGGCACTGGCCATTCCAGAACGGCCTTGACTTTGGACTGGTCTATCTTTATCCTGTCTTTTCCTACAACCATGCCCAGAAACTCGACTTCTGTGGCACTAAATAGACATTTTTCTGGTTTTGCATATAAATCGTTTTCTTCTAATCTACGGAGGACTTCTTGCACGATCTTGTCGTGTTCCTCTTGGTTATCTGTTTTCGTAAATACTAGTATATCATTGATGTATACCACAATGACACCATCCATATCAGCAAAGATCTTGTTCATCATGGTTTGAAACGTGGATGGGGAGTTGCAAAGACCAAAGAACATAACCATGGGTTCAAAGAAGCCATGGTGGCAGACGAAGGCAGCTTTCCATTCATCGCCTTTCTTGATCCATACATTATTGTATCCCCATCTGAGATCCATCTTCATAAATAGCTTAGCTCCTTTAAGCTTGTCAACCAACTGCAAGATAAGTGGGAGCAGATAATTATTCTTAATTGTGTGTTCATTGAGGGTACCAGTAATCCTGTACCATCCTCTTTTGGCCATCTTTCTTGGGCACGAAGAACATGGGGGACCTCTGTTCTGATTTGGAGGGACAGATATAACCCTTCTTGAGCTTGTTACAAACCAATGGTCTGCCTCCAATCTCTAACCCTTATCCTACACTCTGCGGTTACCGTTTCCTTTTATTCTCTTTCCTAACATTGTGGACGGGCGTTCCACCCCTGCAGACCACTCTTTCCTTTTCTGGTTGGTCTCTCTAGATCTCCACAGCATCTTCCAATATAAACCTAACTCTATTCTTACCAAACAGTCAGTCCTTCTTCTTTCCTATTCTTAGGACTGACACTGCCTTGATTCATCTCCGCTATGTATAGCCTTACCATAAGGCTTCCTCATTACTGTGCCTGCAGGATACCACAAGGCCATTCCCCTTTTGGGATCCTCTCCTCTCGTAGCACGGTCTCCCCTGTATATAATCTCCTCAGCATAGAACTTAGCTCCCCAGCTAATTCTACACAATATACCTGCTTTCTTGGTGTATTCGTCTTCCTGAGTCTTTGAGTACCTCTTTGATTACTCACTGCTACATTCTTGACGGTTATCTATCTTGGCTTATGCCTAGAGAGCAGTAGCATCGTAACAAAAGAATTAGCTCTTATCTGCCACACCTGTTACTATATGCTTGCACTACCATGGCACTGGTACCTATGGTCAACATCCCTAGGATCCCGTCCTCTTGGCCGAGGGCAGGCAGTTCTACCTTCATCCCGAAGTCAGAAGGGCCACTGCTCCTATCCAGCAGGATGAGAAGACTCGTAAACAAATTCCCTCGGTTCCAGACAACCACCTTCACCCCACCATCAGCTTCTTCAAAGCGAGTCTCCCTTTGCCAGCCCGGATCGGAACCCTCCAAGAAACCAAGACTAGGATACGGTCCTGACAGCATGGAAGGTGCTACCTCCACCACCCCATCATCACCCTCACCAAGGAAGTCCGCCCCCACCTCACCACGCCTGGGACCTTCCACACCAAGGAAACGGAAGAGCCCAGTATGCGTGGCAGGTATTGGAAAGGATGCTCTCCTGAAAGACTTTACGGGAAGAATCAAGGATGCCAACTGGTGGCTTGGGGCGATCAAGGCCTACAACCAGCTCAGGAAAGGAAAGATGGCCGAAGGAGAGGCCGTCATCATCGCACTCGCCTGCTTAGGAGCAGGCCAAGGACAGGTCTTCGCCAAAGGTTACTACAACCGGATGGCATGCAACCCCACCAAGTATCGGAGTTGGTCAACATTCGAACAAGAATTTAGAACGACCTTCTCTTCTATCACTGCTGCTTGGAATGTGCAGAGGGAACTCAAGAAGCTCAGGATGGAGGCCACTCCACCAAAAGCCCTCCATGGCTACAACAACAAGTTTGCCCTCCTCGCCGGACTCTCCAAGATCACTCAACAAGAAACCCTCTGTGACTCCTACATCACTGGACTCCCCTACAACCTCGGCTCAGAATTGGCAGTCGGACCCACCCCTATCACAGTAAAAGCCTGGCAGTCGGCTGCCAGCACCCAAGTACAAAATCGTGAGGATTTAAGGAACCTCAAATGGCATTCTCGGACTCCTATGTCCCAGAACAAGAAACCCAGTCAAACCCCTTCCGAACACTGTTGCGCCACAACGACCACCCCGGTCATCAATGAACTCTCCTCCTACCTTGCCACCCTGGCCAAGACCTACTCCCCCAGCGAGATCTGTTGCTCAATCCAGAATGGACTTGCCATGAAGCCCTCGAAACTGTTCCCGGTAGAAAAGGCGGAATGGATCCACCTCATCAGAAAAACCTCGGACTCTTGGGAGAAGGACCTCACCACTTCCTCTAACTTCCCCTCCATCCCTACGGTCATCATACCTAAGGAAGAAAAGTCGATCTTTGTCCCTCTCAGTCTTTCTTCCCCCTCTAGCCAGAACATCATATCTACCCCTGCCCTTGTCGACTGCGGCGCCACCGCCTGTTTTGTCGATTATGCCTTCGCCAAATGGCATAACTTTCCCCTCACCCGTCTCTCTCAACCCCGTTGTGCCTTCAATGCGAATGGCACCGAGAACAAAATGAGGCAGATCAAGTTCAAGACACGACTCCACATCTGGGTGGACAATGACAAGACCGACCAAGACTTCCTCGTACTCTCCAGCGGGAAGCATCAGAATGTCATCCTTGGAATGACATGATTAACGGCCAGGAACCCCATCATCGACTGGTTCACATGCAAACTTTCGGTCTCAGCCAAGACCGTACCTTGGAAACCAAACGGGCAGGAAGCCCTCGGACAACGGTACCTCCTACGGTACCTCAAGCACGACGTCGACAACAAACTCACAGCCAAGCTGCTCAAGAAGTTTGACACTCTTCCGGAAGCAGTCCAGAAAGTAACCCTCTCTACCACCCTCTCACAGGAAAGCAAGCGCATCACCACGGAAGTGCCGAAACAATACCAACAATTTATGGACGTCTTCGCAGATGAAGAAAACACGGAACTACCCCCCAAGCAGCCCTTTGATCACGAGGTTCAACTGCTCCCCAGCTTCGTCCCCAAACGCACCAAGAACTACTCCCTCAACCCAGAGGAGCTCAAAGCCTGCAAAAAGTTCGTAGATGAAAACCTCGCCAGCGGGAAGATCCAATCTTCCAAGTCCCCTCAAGCTGCTCCCTTCTTCTTTGTCCAGAAGAAGGACGGGAAGCTTCGTCCCTGCCAAGACTACAGGTACATCAACTCGCATACAGTCAAAAATGCGTACCCCCTACCCCAAATAAACGATCTCCTCGACAAACTAAAGGGATCATCAATCTTCACCAAACTCAACGTGCGGTGGGGATACAACAACGTTCAGATCAAACTGGAGGACCGCTGGAAGGCGGCCTTCATAACCCCCTTTGGGCTATATGAGCCCACAGTCATGTTTTTCGGCCTCTGCAACTCCCCAGCTACCTTCCAGGCATACATGGATGACGCCTTCGCCGAATACATTGCCAAAGGATAGTTAGTCGTCTACATGGACGACGTCCTCATCCACTCCTCTGACCCTGCGACCCACCACAAGCGCACCATGAAGGGCCTTCAGTGTTTCCGTGAGCAGCACCTCTACCTCAAACCAGAGAAGTGCCACTTTGACCTCTCCGAAGTCAAATACCTTGGACTAGTAGTCTCCAACAACTGCATCAAGATGGACCCTACCAAGCTCTCCACTATTGAGGACTGGAAGCCTCCCACCAGCATTTCGGCCCTCCGATCCTTCCTCGGTTTCTGTAACTTCTATAGGAAGTTCATTCCCGCCTTCTCCAACATCACTCGCCCCCTCCATGACCTCATTCGGAAGGGCGCAATCTGGCAATGGGGAACAGACCAGGATCGGGCCTTTCGGACCCTCAAAAACACTTTTCTCAAGCAACCAATACTTCACACTCCCAACCTGGAAAAGCCATTCCATGTCATGACCGACGCCCCCCTCACTGCCACTGAGGCAGTACTCATGCAGAAGGACGCGAACGGGGATCTCTACCCCTGTTCCTACATCTCCAAGTCGTTCAGACCGGCCAAACGCAACTACGACATCTATGATCACGAACTCCTCGCAGTCATCTTTGCCCTTGAAGAGTGGCGCCAATACCTCCACAGCACCAACCACCCCGTCAGCATCCTCACAGACTACAAGAACCTCCTGTACTTCAAGGAGCTGAGAAAGCTCTCTTGCCGCCAGGCCTGCTGGCAGATGTTCCTACAGGACTACAATCTTTCGTTCACCCATGTCCCCAGAACTCAGATGGGCCCGGCCGATGCCCTCTCCCACCGCGACGCCGTCAACACCTTCACCGACAACATTGCGACCACTCTTCTTCCTGACACAGTCGTCTTCCGGTTGCTCGACCTCACCATAGTGGCTAAAATTGCCTCCTCCACCAAGGAGGACCCCCTAGTTGCCAATGCCCTCACCATAATGTCCCTCGGGACCAGTCTACTTCCTCGCGCCCGCCCCGATGACTGGGCCTTTAATGGTTTCAACCTCACCTTCCAGGGGCGCCTCTATATTCCAGAGGACTGCTGGTCTACCCTGGTATCCTCAGTCCACAGCTCTCCTCACGGCGGCCACGCTGGTGCTGCCTGGACCCTTGCCCTCCTCTCCTGGGACTATTGGTGGCCCGGTATGTCCACCTTTATCTGCCAATATAACTCTGGGTGTGCTGTTTGCCAGCAGCACAAGGTTAATACTCACCCCACCCAGCCCCCGTTGACCCGGTTCCCACCACTGCGACCCGCCCCTTTCAACATTTATCCATGGACTTAATTTCTGGCCTTCCTTCAGTCGGTAATTTGGACTCTGTTTTGGTCATGGTGGACCACGGTCTTACTTGGGGGGTGATTTTCATCCCATGTTCCAAGTCAGTATTGGCAGCCGACATCGCCAACCTCTTCTTCCGACATGTTTTCCCTCGGTTTGGGCTACATGATTGAATTATCTCGGATCGAGGCCCTCAATTCACCTCTACCTTCGCCCTGGAGCTCTCCTGACTCCTCCACTATGATGTCACCCTCTCCACAGCTTATCACCCCCAGACAGACGGAGAAACTGAGCGTGTCAATCAGGAATTGGAAACATATTTGTGCCTCTTCTGCCAGGAAAAACCGGAATCCTGGACCGATCTCCTTCCTATGGCGGAGTTCCACCACAACTCCATGACTTACTCCACCACTAAGCAATCCCCCTTTTCCCTAATGATGGGATACCAGCCATGCGCCTACCCTAAAATTGGCCCTACTTTTGTGCCTCACCTCACTGATCGACTCTCCAAACTAACCTCAGCATGAGAGGAAGCCAAATCAGCATTAACCAATTCCCAGAAGGTTATGGCCGACAGGCGCCACGTTAAATTCACCCCCTTTACCCTCGGACAGAAGGTATGGCTGGAAGCCACTAACCTCCCTATTGGGTCCAATCACAAACTTTCCCCTAAACGTCACAGCCCCTTTTCCATCAGCAAGGTCATTTCCACCGTGGCGTATGAGTTAAACCTACCAACATCCTGGAAAATACACCCAGTTTTCCATACGTCCCTCCTAACCCCTTTTACCGAGACTGACGAACACGGCCCCAACTTCCCCTGACCTCCACCAGAGCTTACTGGCACCAAAGAAGAATACGAAGTCAGTCACATTGTCAAGCACAAAGGCAATGCTTGACGTTGCCGTTACCTCGTGGCCTGGAAAGGCTATCCGTTATCAGAAAGCACCTGGGAAGGCGAACTCAGTTTGGAAAACACCACTGATCTCCTGAATGAATATAAGGCAGCCCACCACCTCTAGTTTAGGTCATTCCCCCATGCCACCAATTCGTTCCTCATCTCCCACTAAGCGTTGCTTCCCTCTCCACTCCAACCGCCTCCCTCCTACTCAGTGTAGGACCCTGTATGCCTCCCTCCTCGATGACCCCACCCTCGTTCGTATTCTTGATGCCGCTATCTCCCGCAACTACAGCACCACCCTCCTTGAGTTGGGACAACTCTACCGCACCCACACCATTCTCCACCAGGTCCAAGAGAATCTCACCCCAGTCGGGCAACCCACTATGTACACGGCCGTGCTTGCTCAGTCCATCTCAGAAGCACGCCAACAAACCCTCGACCTCTTCCACCACGAAGGTCTTGGCAAGGTGGTGGACAAGCTTAACCCAGCTCACGTCCAGGTTATTCTCGAACCCCTCCTCGAAACCCTCTCTCCCTTGGAACGGGATTCCTACTATTGCCACGTTCCCCAACCAGCTGTCCTCCCCTCCCCACCATCGTGCAAGAACTCCTCTGCATCAGACACAGACCCACCTCCGGTATCATCCCCTTCCCCAAAAATCTCTATGCCCAAGGCCACCAAACCGGCGGTGACCTCTTCCTAGTCTCCTCCTTTCCTACCAGAACAACCCTCGGGGTCAGTATCTAACCCCTTCATCCTCCCTTTGGGCCCATCCGTATGACGCCCTATCCAATGCTTCCACTGCGGAGTCACGGAACATCTTTGTCCTCACTGTCCCTCCTACCATTGCCCCTACTGTCACAAACCCGCCCCAGGACACCCACAGTATGACTGCCCTCGTCATCACTGTTCTCTCTGTCAGCAGACGGGCCACCTTGCCCCCAGTTGTCCCTTCCAGGACGACTCCGACTCTGACCCAGATGCCTACAATGGAGATTTCTAGTTGAAGTCTCGGGAGTACGGTGTCTCCCACCTTAAGACGGGGCTATTGTTACAAACCAATGGTCTGCCTCCAATCTCTAACCCTTATTCTACACTCTGCGGTTACCGTTTCCTTTTATTCTCTTTCCTAACATTGTGGACAGGCGTTCCACCCCTGCAGACCACTCTTTCCTTTTCTGGTTGATCTCTCTAGATCTCCACAGCATCTTCCAATATAAACCTAACTCTATTCTTACCAAACAGTCAGTCCTTCTTCTTTCCTATTCTTAGGACTGACACTGCCTTGATTCATCTCCACTATGTATAGCCTTACCATAAGGCTTCCTCATTACCGTGCCTGCAGGATACCACGAGGCCATTCCCCTTTTGGGATCCTCTCCTCTCGTAGAACGGTCTCCCCTGTATATAAACCCCTCGGCATAGAACTTAGCTCCCCAGCTAATTCTACACAATATACCTGCTTTCTTGGTGTATTCATCTCCCTGAGTCTTTGAGTACCTCTTTGATTACTCACTGCTACATTCTTGACGGTTATCTATCTTGGCTTACGCCTAGAGAGCGGTAGCGTCATAACAGAGCTGGTCATCAATGAATGCAGAGACTTCTTCCTGCTCAGCCGGTGATAGGGGAATCAATCTACCCTTTTTAGGCTTGAACGAATCTTTGAGATCTATGGCGTGGTCCCATGGTTTGTGGACCGGCATTCGTTCTGACTCATGCTTCGAGAATACTTTAAGCCAATCATGGTATTGCTTCGGAACAAGTTCCTTAGCGGTCTTTTCTATTTTAACTGGCACTTCCTGAGTGGCCCTGATGTGATACGCAGCCCATGCGGCCTGATTTTCTTCTTTTTCTAGGGTCCTGAGAAAGACCATCCTTTCCTGAAGGAGATAACATGAATGGGGGCAACGTGTCATCTTGACCATGCCCTTTTCCCAATCTATATCCGGGTTGTGGGCCTTGAGCCACATGTAACCAAGTATGATCTGGTTCTTGCCAAGATCGGTAACTTCGGCTATGAGCTTCTCATGGTGACCCTGGTATTCCACAATAATATCCACGCAGTGCATGATATCATCAGCGGAGTTCTTGGTTCCATCAACGTTATATACAGGGATTCTGTGATGTAGGGGGCAAAGTGGGAGCTTCTGTGCTTCGGCCCACTTCCAATCTGTTACAAACCAATGGTCTAGCTCTGCTCTCAAATCCCTATCCTACACTCCGCGGTTACCGTTTCATTTCTCTCTCTTTCCTACCATCGTGGACGGGCATTCTACCTCTATGGACCACCATTTCCTTTCCTGGTTGATCTCTTCAGATCTCTCCAGCATCTTCCTGTGTAAACCTAACTCTAATCGTACCAGACGGTCGGTCCTACTTCTTTCCTATTCATAGGACCGACACTGCCTTCATTCTTCTCCGCTATGTATAGCCTCACCATGAGGCCTCCTCATTACCGTGCCTGCAGGATACCATGAGGCCATTCCCCTTTTGGAATCCTCTCCTCTTCTAGCACGATCCCCTTGTATATAAATCCCTCAGCATAGAACTTAGCTCCCCAGCTAATTCTACGCAATATATCTGCTTTCTTGGTATATTCGTCTCCTTGAGTCTTCGAGCATCTCTTTGATTGCTTGCTACTAGTTCTTTGACAGTTATCTGTCTTGGCTCACGCCTTGAGAGCGGTAGCGTCATAACAAAAGAATTAGCTCTTATCTGCCGCACCCGTTACTATACGCTTGCACTACCGTGGCACCGGTACCTACGGTCAACATCCCTAGGATCCCGTCCTCTTGGCCAAGGGTGGGCAGTTCAACCTTCATCCCGAAGTCGGAAGGGCCACTGCTCCTATCCAGCAGAACGAGAAGACTTGTAAACAAATTCCCTCGATTCCAGAAAACTACCTCCACCCCGCCGTCAGCTTCTTCGAAGTGGGTCTCCATCCGCCAGCCCGGATCGGAACCCTCCAAGAAACCAAGATTAGGATACGGTCCTGACAGCATGGAAGGTACTACCTCCACCACCCCATCACCGCCCTCACCAAGGAAGTCCGCCCCCGCCTCACCATGCCCGGGACCTTCCACACCAAGGAAACGGAAGGGCCCAGTACGCATGGCAGGTATCGGACAGGACGCTCTCCCGAAAGACTTTACGGGAAGAATCGAGGATGCCAACTGGTGGCTTGGGGCGATCAAGGCCTACAACCAGCTCAGGAAAGGAAAGATGGCCGAAGGAGAGGCTGTCACCATCGCACTCGCCCGCTTAGGAGCAGGCCAAGGA
>JBBPNB010000224.1:0-27672 GCA_038090635.1 Rubroboletus satanas
TAGTACAGTACTTACAGTCGGACTGTGTGCGCCAATTTCAACGGGGTGACCGGGCCCGCTCCGATGCTAAAGCCTCTCTATAGTTGAACCAGGCGCGGATCAATACCTTTGATAAAACGTAAAGTAGTCACAGAACCGTACTCAGCTACTTGCTCAAACTTTCCCGGGGATAATTCATTCAGAGGAGTAGCGACTTGTGTTGCTGCGGGATCTCTCGGATCTGGGCCATCTTTCTCGAATTACACTGCTCTGCTTAAAAAAAGAGAGAGAGTAGTTTGATTGACAAAATTGTATTGGGTGCCTCATTGTCTTGCCTGTGCTCTCTTTTCCCACACCACTGGACCATCAATGCATCACGATATCACGGTCGTCGTAGGATGCTGTCGCCTCACGAACGTAATCATCGTCCGAGGTACCCGCCCTACGGCCACCCGGCCATCATGGTGAGTAAACACGTTTCCCATGTCAAGAGCGCCAACCACGCCTGCACTCCATCAGTTGCCAGTGGCCGTTCGGCTTATCGTTTCTGTTTGTTCGGATCTCCCGAGGTCTCCTGATCGGGCTAAGTCGGGCTGAATTGATGGGGTCAAAGTCCATATATATCATGTTCAGAGAGGCGGTATGTTCCCTTCAGCTTGGTCCTTCCCCCGTCATGTTTTCCTCACGATCGTTCTTAATCCCTATCTGTATCGTGTTACTAGTAGCTCATCTGCGCAGGAAGAAGGATCCTGGACGTCGACGTCTCCCTCCTGGACCCCCGCCCATTCCAGTATTGGGAAACATTCGCGGAATTGATGCTCGCCATCCTTGGAAGACATATGCAAGATGGGGTGAAGAATATGGTTCGTTCCTCCATGACATCCACCCCAGCCCTGACTGATGTATACGTCCAGGTGACATCATCTATACTCGATTATTGACCCAGGACATCATCATCATTAACTCGGAAAAGGTTGCACAAGACCTCCTCGATCGACGGTCCTATAATTACTCCAGTCGCCCTGCAAGTCTCATTCCCATGAACGAACTGTGAGGCAGTCTCCCACTTTCCACCATGTAGCGCACTTACTGGGAACAGCCGTGGGACAGAGTTCTCTTCTATATTTTTACCATACAGTGACCGCTGGCGTCTTCACCGCCGAATTTTCCACCAAGCATTCCATCTCAATGCGGCTCCTTCATTTCGTCCCAATCAGCTGCGAAAAGCCCACGATTTGATCACGGGTCTGATATCGAAGCCTCTTGATCTTCCGGCACACTTGCAAGTGTAAGGCAGTTCTCTGTGTGCTCATCGGTCACTTTGACAATTCGTTCCCGACAGTCTCAGTACTTCAACGATCATGTCGCTTGTGTACGACTACGACACTTCGGGCATGGATGACCCAATCGTAGCTCATGTCGAGCGCGCGGTAAGTAATGCAGTAAAGGCAATGCGACCAGAGATGACCGCTATAATAGCCGCATTTCCACTCTGTAAGTGTTCTATGCATGCGTTGGCAGGTGGATTTGACAGTTTGATTGATCGTTCCCGTCCGATGCATCATCTTCACACCACAAGTGAAGTACCTTCCCGCATGGTTCCCAGGGGCGGGCTTCAAACGAAGGGCTCTGATTTCGCGAAAGGGTATCGCGGCATGGGTAGAGCCACCCTTTGAATATGTAAAGAAGAGTATGGTTAGTGGTCGATTGTCTCCACCAAGTCATGTGATCGTCGGGCTGACAAGAGATATGCGGGGTGCATCATACCTATGATAGGCGGCAGGCACCGCCGCTCCGTCTATGGTGTCGGATGCCCTATCGAGGATACAGGACAGGGCAGAGACGGAAGCAGAAGCAGCTTATCTAGAAAAAGCAGTGAAAGAAGCCTGTGCGAGTGCCTTTGCCGGTGAGCGAACTCCCCGCAAACGTTTGACTAGGCTGTGTTTAAATCATGTGTAATCAGCTGCGTCGGAAACGGTACGAAGCTAACTTTGCAGAGTGTCGAGAGCCTTCTATTGATCACACTGCCTCCGAACAGACATATTCCACCCTTATGATCTTCATTTTAGTGATGCTTCTGTACCCTGACGTGCAAGCGAGGGCTCAAGCTGAGATCGATTCTGTCATCGGCGAAGGACTGCAAAGGCTCCCTCATTGGGACGATCGGTCCTCGCTCCCCTACATCGAAGCCGTAGTCAAAGAAACGTTGAGATGGCAGCCAACTGCGCCTCTGGGTAGGTAGACTGTGCCGCACTTATCGGGTGCCGAATTCTGATCGTTTCCAGGCGTTCCTCACGCAACTGTGGACGATGACACTTACGAAGGATACTATATTCCCAAAGGTTCGACATCTCTCTTTGGGTCAAGGACATCGTTAACCGGTCTTTCCCGTGTTTAGGTGCGACAGTGGTGGTGAACGCCTGGTACGTTCTCAGTGCACAGCTCAACCTGTACGGCCATTGACAGGCCGACCTTACTCGCAGGGCGATATCCCAAGACCCAACCAAGTTCCCTGAACCAAAAAAGTTCAAACCAGAGCGCTTTCTACAGGACAACAATCACTCTGTCGACCAACTGTCGTTTGCATTCGGATTCGGTCGACGCGTTTGGTAAGTCACCGGCAAACTCTTCGCGTTTTTCTTCGTTCTCCCTCGGTTCAGGGGTGCTGATTCCTGCCCATTTACTTTAGCGTTGGAAGGCACGTCGCGGACGCGTCCCTATGGATCTCGATCGTTTCCTTACTCGCCGTCTTTCGCTTCGAAGCGTCACCTTCGTGGGACCCGGGCCCGGACGGCGTCAACGTGAAATGGACGGAAGGCCTCACCACGTGCGTCCTATTTTTTGTCCCACCACCCCTCCTGTTTGGTGCTGGTTCTTATATGTCCGTCATCCCTTTCTCACTCTTTTTTTTCCCAGGCGCCCTGAGAGTATTCCATGCGTGGTCCAGCCACGGCACGAGGGCCTGAACCCCGAAAGGCTTGCCCATCTGATCGGGCTGGCTGGGTTGTAAGTCGAATACTAGCCCGTGTGGGCTGCGTGTCTAGCCTGTACTGCAAGTGACAACGTTACTTGTGATGAGCGATTCGGAGGATGGTGTACTAGTGGCCTGACAAGGGATTACGGATTTGACGTACTGTAACAGTATGATGTTGGGTTGAATCCCTTTCATGAATCATGATCCAGTTCCGTTCTGCACAATCCCCGCCCAGATACATTCAAGAGTTCAATATAATTGTCGCATTTCGTCGCGATTGAAATAATATACATGATCAATCATGAAACTATAAAGAGTGAACGACCAGGACTCCAGTAATTGACTTCAAAAAGGTCCAATATCCCCAAACAAGATACGGGAACGTAGAACCTACGTGTCTAACGATCCTGGAGGTCGTTTAGGAGACGAAGGATGTTAATGACTAGGAGCAGAGATGTGAGTTTGGTCGAGTCTGAAACGTTGGGTTGAACTTACAAAGGTTGACAAAACTACAAAATAGGGGCAGTTAGCTAGCCGCCATGCAGTGGACGAAATGAGACGTACTCGAGGTAAAGACTGATAGCACCCAAAATAAATTCATCGGGGGAGAGGCGCTTCGTGATGATGAACGTGTCATAGACGATGTAACCACTAAAGATCAAGCAAGCTCCGACTGCGTAAATAATGTCCATCGTCTGTCCGAACGGAATGAACATATTGACGAGCCCAGCCATCACTGCGGAATTAATATTAGACTTAAGCGTGGGAGATTATCAAGATCCATGGCGTACTCAAAGCGATGAGGGCACCGAACAGCCAAGGACCAAGTCCAGAGAAATCGTACTGCAAGCAACCGTTCGATAAAATTGTACTGATTAAAGGAGAAACACGAACCTTTGATTGGAGAGTGAAAAGTGTCAAGCCGAGGAAGACTCCTAAGGTGATCAGGCTGCGAGCAATTAATAAACATGACAAGCGAGAAGTGATGCAAGACGTACAGAGCTTGCAGTACGATAACGTTGTCGAAGAATGCGGTGAGTACTCCTAAAGTGAATGCTTCCATCGCGGTGAATGTGGACAGCAATACGAAGTTGAGAGGGTGGCTATGGCGCTTCCAGAAGAGAAGACCTAGGTTGACGAGGGTACCGAAGAGAGGGAGGTAAATAGACCACGTGCTGAACAGGGATGAGTTAGGCAGCAAGGTTCGAGCACGAAGTTGCGGGACGTACTGTTGATGAACCCATACAATCGCCGAAGGGGTCTGGGAAATACCGCCAGCGACCAAGCATGTAGCAAGCTATTCACAGGGTTAGAAACCGTCACAAGAGCACTCGAGGGTATCTTACAATCTGACAGACTACAGAAGGTGTAGGATGAACGACGTTGTAAGAGCTAACGATGAGTGTACTCACATAGGATGGTGTATACCTTGCGGACGAAAGCAGCCCGAACTTCACTGGAACTCTCAGAAACGGTAACGCCGTACTGTAATCACATAGACGTAAGTATACGGGCGATGTTTACTGACACTTCCATACCTTGAAGTCATCTGGAACATCACCCTGTTCGGGTTGATCATAGAACCCGCCCCCTGGAGACCTGGCGCGACCGAGCAATGGCTCGGCAGCGTTAAATCCTGGGTCGATTAGAGGTTTTCTAGACGACCCAGTAGCCTGGTAAGCCGGAGGAGAGACTGGATTTTGGCTTGAGCTCATTTGGGGGAAGTGATAAGGGACAGTAGAGAACGTCAGCGAACGACTTTCGGTATGACTTATATACTGGCTGAATCAGCAGAGTGGCTGTGCACCCTCTGAGTGGCTTGTTTTGGGCGGTCCCTGCACGCACCGCACCTTTCCAATAATATTCGAGAACGTGCTACCTGACAGACACTCGATCCACTTCATGTGTCAAGTCCAATGCAATCCTTCCACCCTCTAGCCTCAAGATCGCCCATGGCTGTTGTCTCCTTCTCCCGGTTTCTCCGCTTTGGCTGGGGGTTGCTGTGCGGGCATCGTACTGGAAGCCGGGCTGGCAGAGTTCGAGCCACCCTCTGAGTCGCCCTGGCTGTAGTCGGGGTCTTGGATGAACCGCTTGTCCACGACGCTCTTCTTCGCCATCGTCCACCCGGCTCGCTGTGGCCCTCTGTCTGGCAACCTTTGAACGACGTATAGCTCCGACCACTTTGCGCTATCTCCATGTATGCGATCCCGATCGGCCGTTCGTTGGTTACGATCCAAGTGGTGGAATACATGGCTATCGTTGCCGAGATCGTTTTCGCCTTCACTGACCGCGAGGTCTTGGCGAGGTAAGGCGTGGGCCGTGTACATCATTGCGATCGCAGCAAGAAGGGCAAGGGCACGCATGGCGATGATAGAGGCAGAGAGGTAGGTCAAATAATAGACCCGAGACGACGATATGTGTAGTAGGGATGCTAGAGTGACATTTTTCCGTCCCGCCAGTTTATATGTCTTCCGCGGCGGCTGACACAGTTGAACCGACGCGTCGGGGAACCTCTTGAGGCTGACAGCTACAATCTTATCTTGTCCAATGCCCTCAGATATAATCCTGTACATCCATCGGTACGATCTTGTTGCCGATGGTTTCGGTTCTCGAGCGCTGACTCCAACGACCCAAGTTACGGCCTCACTTGATTTTCATTGCCACCGTGCCAGGGCCTGCTCCTTTACTCCACTATGATCCGACCGACGGACTAGAGCATTCTCGGTGATGCCGAGCTCCAGGCCGTCACCTATACAGCATGATGGAACTCGCAGCAAGGTGCACGTGCCTGCGCGTTCTGACTCGAATGGCTTACCCATCAACCATTTCTAGGTACAGCAAAGTCATTGGCCCATCGGTTTGACTCGGATGCGCTTTTGCGACGAGGTACGACGTGCAAGGCAGCTCGTTCCGTTCATCCGGCTCCCAGAAAGGAACATGAAGCCGTCATAATACAGGGCGTGTTGCGATGTAACGTCCGCAGTTCATCTTCACCCCGATGTGCGCCACCAGATTCGCAAAGTAATTCTACTACTTTGGGGACGCTCGGGACTCGGACCTGCACCTCCATGCGAACGATACGGGTACGCGACGCATCCCTGACCCAAGTGACGACGAAATGATGTCGCAGGGGGAGAGGGGGAGAGATACGATCATGATATCACCAAACCGCCGTGAATAATATGCGGTTCCTGTGAAATCACACTCAAGCATCGTGGCTTGTTAGCTATCACCCCCGTGTGTCCCAGATCCAGGACGTCTGGAACCCTTTTCAAATTTCAGGGACGTCTGCTTGTTCCCCCTTTTCGAGTTTGACTCCTGTGTATCTCCGTCACGGAACGTTTACGTGTGGTGTTCATCACCGTATTATCCGGTCAACAAGGACATTTGGTAGTCGGCGTTCCGGGTGAGTCGTTTCGAAGCAAGCGCTCGCAATTCAATTCAAACCTAACCTAGTCCATTCTGCCAGACCGAATCTTTGCGTGTGCCTTGTCAATGCGGCATCATCCATCATCACTCGGTGACCCATTCTTTCCAAGTCGTGAGGTGATCCACACGTATCGTATGCATGGATGATCATCAAGGACACTCGGGTGGTCGGCGTTCCGAGTGAGCCATCCGCGCGAGTGCTCGCGAATCAAACCTTGCCTAGTCCACACCGAGAGGCGATCGAATACTGAGTGACAGTACTGGCGCCCTGCACACATCGTTCACCATCACTCTATTACGAATTCTTCCGCCGTTCGTGATCTACACGCAAGCGTCATGTACGAGTTACACATCTGCACCACCCTGCGCGGGTGGCAACAACTTTCGATCGTCTAGTCACATTATTGCCATCGATCCTCGTGCACTTCTTTCTATGCACCCTTTGTTCTTATGCAGACAGCAACGCGTTGACGGGCAATCCCAGCTCGCGACAAATCCTCACCATATGCTGTCGTTGTGTCTCCGACGCGTTATCGCCAAACGCCGCGTCCATTTCTTCTAGTGTCTAATGCAACCCCCAGTCCAAGTTGCGTGATGAGCGATGGAAATCGTCATTTCAACGACACAAACACTCACCCTTCCCTTTGTTTCTGGATAGAACAGCACTAAGAAGGGAGAACGAGTCGTTGAGCCACTTTTATTCGCATTTTCCGAGACATTGAGTTAAACACGGCTCGGACTTACGCGTCGTCAAGAAAGCCAAGACGGCAAATCCTGCAAAGAAAAAATAGGTCCCTCCGCTTGGAATTTGGGTCAACATCTTGGGAGAGACCAAGCCAATGACGCTGTCCCGACGAACGATCTGAGATCAGTATGTGTGGGTGTGTCGTGAGAGAAACGTACAAGTTGGACATCCATGTAGCAGAGGTGGTGATCGAGATACCGGTCGATCTCAGATGCAAGGGGAAGATTTCACTCGGAATGACTGTTTCCCAAGGAAAATGAGTCTAAACAACAGTAAGAGCGTCACAAGTAAACCATTGCGTACCCCAACCGATCGGAGCCCACGAATACGAAAAATTCACGTCGTAGAGGAATACGAACGCTGGATCGCGGACGCATCCGTTTCAGTTTTCGGTCTATCCTAGCCAAACGGGGGAGAGGGAGAGAGAGAGGTGGGACGTGCCTATGGCGACGTGTCCTGCAGTGACATGTCCTGGCCAGTCTTTTCCGAATGCAGCGATCAACGAGCCGACGGCCACGAGTGAAATACAGCATCCAGCAGCGCCCCACATCAACAGAGGACGTCGACCGACGCTGTCCAACAGGATAATGGCCGGGAGAGTGGCTAACGTCTAAAACAGAGTTGCAAAGGGGGGGATGTAAAATTCGGTGGAGACATGACTCACGTTCACTATTCCGTACACCCCAGTGGCCAGCAATGAGGTTGTATTCGGGTTCAGGCCCAACTGACCAAAGACTGTGGGGGTGGGGGTGGAAGGAATTTGAAGTTAACCATGAGCAATGTTGTGACTTACTCGTTGGAGCGTAATAGATGATGGTCTTGTGCCTTTGTCAGACGATCCACAATTCACCGACAAACCAAAACACACACATTACAACCCTAGATCGATGATCCGCTTCGTTCAGTAAAAAAACGACACCTCGCTCGTGAACACAAACGCACGATAAACTGTTGATAAAACATCGTCAAGCAGCCCACCGCCAACCGCTTGAATTTTGGCCACGTGGCCACCAACGCAATGTAATTGTTGATAAACCGTCTCCACGGGCCCGCATTCGGATATGCGAGTTCGCTCGCCTCCCGAGAGTATCGAACCTCGGCCTTTATTTCCAAGAACTCGTAGCGCACGGCAAGGTGGTCTGACGGTTTTCGTCGCAACAGGGACAACGTCGAGAGCGCTTCTTCTTCACGCCCTTGTTCCATCAGCCAACGCGGTGAGTAAGGCATGAACGCCATCCCGATACCCAGGCACTTTTGACAATGACGTCAATGATAATGATGAGCCCCCCCCCCCCCCGAGAAACGCAACACTGACCAGGGCGGGGAACATCTGGAAACCGACGGGAACCCTCCATGATGCCTGTGTTTGACCAGTGCAGCCGCCTGCTGGAACGTCTGTATACGGATTGAACGTGGGGCTTCCGTTCAAAAGTGGTCCTGTGTATGGAACCTCTGGTGCACAGCGGGTTCCACCGATATGTGATGTCCCAAACGCGAGCCAATCTGAAGGAGTCGTGTATGGGACTTTCGATTAGGCTTATAAAACTTTAGAGAGACCCACAGCTGACGAGGATCTGGACGTGAAGAGTTCAGCTTTCGTGCACGTGTACGCGGTCCTCAGACTTACGCCGATCGTAATGGAGAGTTGTTGCAAGGCGACCAACGACCCTCGAACATTTGCACTAGAGATCTCGGCCAAGTACATGGGGACGACGTGCGTCAATGCACCCACTGCCAGACCCGCAACTGCACGACCACCGAAGAGGTAGTCTGGAGGAGAAAATACAGTGAGTGATCCGAACAGAGACGAGGTGAATAAACTTCACTTTGAGAGGTTGCACCCGTTTGGAGTGCACTCCCGATAAGAAATAGTACCACGTTGCACATGACACTTCGTTTCCGTCCAATCTGCGAGGGAGTAGTTTAACCTTGCATTTTCGCCTGGGAACAGAGGAAAGGATCAGACCTTGTCACAGACGGGGCCATTGGCGAGCGACCCGAACCAAGCAGCTAAACAAAACCGACGTTGTCAGATATCACGCCATTCGGACATACATGCCCAAAGAACGACGGACTGAGCAACAAAGTCGAGACAAACCATCCCTTGGATACGGGTTAGCCGGCGCATCATGATATCATACGACTTGGCTCACCTTGAGATTTGCATCCATGTATATGTCTGGAAAGGCAGCACCGAACGACTCGATGGCGAGCACATTACTGACGACGCCCTGCAAAAAAAAGAGGACGCGGTCAGCTCCATACCCGACTGGACGCGTTCCTCGCCGGGTTTACCTGGTCATAACCGAAGAGCTGAGAAGCAAACAAAGACCGTCAACCACGATAGCACGTGCGACAAAGAGGCTAGCCACTGACGAAGCCACCCAACGTCGCAAAGCACGTTATACCCAACCTGCCAGACGATACGCGTGTGAGAAACACACGGAGATCAAATTGACGGGTCTTACACAAGAGTGTTCTCAAAGAGCCCCCGGAAGCCCACGCGGCCCTCTGCGTCGACGAGGTTGAGCCCGGAGACCTTATACCCCGAGCCTGGCGCATCTTCACACTCTTCCTGGATGTGTATTTTCGAGTTTACTCGCTCCAGATCATTGAAACCCATGGTGTTCGGTCCCGAGTCGACGTCTTCCCAATCGTTCGCGTTCAGGAGAGGAGTCAGAGAAGACGAGCTGGCGGTAGCACGGTCACGAAGAACCTGGCGCACCCCTCGGGCGACCGATAGCGCATTTATACTGGACTCGGAGTCAGCTGGCATGACGCACCAAGTTGGCCGGACTCGGACCACTCTGGCCCCACTAACCGCGTGGTCACATGCCTCGGCGATAGGTGGTATCGTTCATTCATTATGGATTCTCTCATCCTCTCGGGGGTGCGTTCGTCGGACGGCCTGAATAGTACTCCATCCCTTATCGGATCTCCTCGAGAGCGTCCCGGCTCAGTACCGGATCGTGTTCCGAAAGGGCACGGGCACCCAGCTGGCCTGCCTGCTGCTGATCTTCGTTACTGACTGTCTGTTTCAGGCAAGTTGGCCACGGGAAAAGAAAGACTGAAGATGGGGTCTGTTTATAGCGCCTCAACGCGACATCAATAGCATTCGACTCGTATGAGCCCGTAGAATCCATTCCGAACTATCCGATGACAACCATCGAATCTTTATCTCCGGATTTCGGGGGGCTTCGGGATCAGGCAGTCTCTATACCATGGTGCGAGCGTACCCGTACCCCTGAAAAATCCGCACCCATGACGCGGGTATAGCCGCGGGTACCCTGCTGATGCACTACTGGGTGTGCACACTCAAATTCTCACCTGACGGACTGGCAACAGAACGGCGACCTCGTTGACGCGTGACGTCCCAATCCAAGTCAAGTCACTCGCCCCAACCAATCCCTTTCCTGGGCCAGCGATTTCGCCTCGTCTCACGACGGCAACATCAACGATCTCGATGTGTCCGGGCCACTGGGACGATACTCTCTCAATTCACGGCAGTAATGATTGGGCCGCTTCTGCAAGCTCATCGGTCTTGTTCTGGGACACTGCGACTCACGAGCAAATCGGGCCTGTCATCCAGCATACAGCTGAACCATCTCAGCAAACTATAGTACGACATTGTGATTGTTGCAGGCAGGAAATCTACCCATCGGCGTCCCCGTCAAGGGGCCACATAAGCGACACCGCCGAGGCTCTTACCTAGATTTAACACCTACAATTCTTTCGGAAATGGAACGGGCAATGAACTTTGGCCACCCTTCGTCCCGGCTTCGACAGGGCGCAGGAGAAGCTCTATTTAGCTTCCATGCGCTCAGAAATGACACGTGAAGAAGACATCGTATAATACTCACGGTTTACAATCAAATCGTACCACCACACATCCCTCAACCCATCGAGATGGACAGCATTGTTATAGAGTTGCATTCATCCTTGCCCAATCTCTCCCTGACTGTGCTACTGCACGGCTACCTCGACAAACTTCCGCCACCATTACCTACTGCCAGCCGACTGCGACCTCCCGGGATTGTATTGTGCTTCACTGAACTTGTCCGCACCTCAAGGCTCAGACCTGGATCCAAGACGACTTGACTGGGATGAGGGATCTCTGTCTTGTCCATCCATGGATCTGCCCAGTGCTCCATCAAGAGTTCTTACATGGGTGTGACTGCTTGACAGAACCACACAAGCACTCCGGTTCATCACTTGTCTCAGGCAGCCATTTGGCATAGTTCTGCCATCTAAGAACATACAATGTGCTCGGAGAGATTTCCCTCGCGCCCGAGGTGGATTCGGGGGGAGGAAGTTTGTGCCGTATCATACCCCTAGATACATCCATTTGGGGCGGATCTTTGGGAACCCAGGAACTGATGGGGTACACCAGATTGGTCTGCCCACTGAAACGTCGGAAACCGTCCTCATCGCTGATATCATATCGACTTCTCCTTGAGAGCCGCAGTCGTCCGAGAGGGGAAACATTCTGAATTCGGTGGAGCTCAGCAGCCTCGTGCCCAGTTATCCCAGTCAGCAGATAGCGGTGTGCTTATAGATTGAGCAGTGAAAAAGATACATGAACTTGCTATTTCGAGGTGAAGATGGAATCAATAGCAAAAGTGTCTCCATCAGCAACCGCCTGACATGAACCATCCCCGGTCCGATGAACGGTGCTCCAGGATCACTCTATGAAAATAGTCATACTTTTACCTTCTCCACCTAATGGCAGGTTGCGAGAGTGAGCGGTAAAAGTCAATGTTCTATGAAGTGAGATGGAGGAGAGCATCGTACGGGATCCCGTCTACGTAGTAGGCTTCTCTAAGCCGGGAGGCCATAGGGTCGACGATATTTCTTAGCGCAGAGAGGATTGCACTGGCGGTCATTTGCAGGCTCCACACACCAACCACTTTCACTCGTCGATTCATATTGGCTTGTGAAACGTGATAGGCAAGGGCGTCATAAACCTATGGCAAAAATAGTCAATGCTTTTGTTGACGTTCGTTTGAACAAAACCGAAAAACCTTTTGTGAGATTTCGTCCATCAATCCAGCTGGGTGAATTCCGCGATGAGTTACAACGACAGCATAGAAATTGAATACAGCCTACTTTCCCACATCTGTAGAAAATATGTCAATGTGACGATAGGTTGGCCTCCACATGCGAACGACTTACAGTCCAAGCGCCGTCAAAATCATTCACGTCTTTGACTACCCTGCAATGAATGGGCACAAGGGTATGGTGTGCACTGTAAAATGGATATATTAGCGTATCAAACGGACATTGATTTCGTTCGCCTACTTCATGAATGCTACAATGGGTCGGATCAGGGCATTGTTGACATAAGATAGGTTTTGAGTAAAGAGAGGTACGGCAGCCTTCAGGTCCCTGAAACGCAAGTCTATATCGATGACTACCCTTGGCTTGTCGGGTTCGTCTTGAGCCACGTCGGTGGAGGGAGCAACTAGTGGCGGCTTGGCGAGCTCTCTCTGACCGGGTATACGATCCAGATGAAGTGATGCTGACGCTGCGGTTGATATAGCATCCGCCAACTCCCCGAGGAGAGCATTGAACGGGTACTCGTCCTCAGGATCACGAGGGAATTTGATATCGAGAACTGCGTCGACCTTTCCAGATGTAATCCAAGAGAGGGGTCCAGAGGGGTCGGTGGTCGAGTTTTGCATGTGATCAATATTGACACCATCAATGCGAATCCGGGTCTATGAGAAGCCCTTAGGACGATGATCAATTTCAAGGTGATGTATGCTCACCATTCTCGACCACTTTCCATCCTGAACGTCCTGCTCGGTGGTTCGCCCAATACTCTGAGGCTTATGGAGACTAAACAGGCAGTTATCAAACTGCCCTACGACGTTCTCCGCGTGCAAGAAGTCATAGAATAGCCATTGCTTGCGTAGAGTCCGTATATCAGCTCGGAAGATGGAAGCAGTGTAGGGCCGAAAGTTGCCTGGTTGATATACCGTGACAAGCACATCTTCGAGTTGAAGCGAGTGCAATTCAAAGTCACTAGGGCGAGCAATACTTCGGAAGGCGGCAGGATCCAAGGGATTCTCGGGATCCCAGAAAACAGACCGTCTATCTGGAACATGATGATCATTGAGCCTAGCAAATATTTCTAGACACCCGTAAGTGACTCACCCAAAACGCCACGAACACCCTTGACGACAGCATCCTCGACGAGTCCCTTGCCATCTAACCAGCGTTGTAGAGAGAGAGTGACGTCTATAGAGTCAATGTTCAAATCGAACATGGAATAATTGGCGTCGTCATCGGTGTGACTTTGCGCAACTTCATCCTCTTCTTCCACGGTGTAGTTGTATGCCGGGTGGTTGCTCACGTCGTATGCCACGGCCGCCTTATGTCCGAGAGGGTCCCTTTGCTTCTGGGTAGAATGAGCAGCCCGTGGCCGGCGAGATACGTAGACATTCTTGAATGAGATGCGAGAGTCTTTCCACTTGGGTACGATGGCTGACTCGAAGATGACAGTGACGCCTGTTTCACTGGTCAAATAATTACTGATAGCTGTGGCAAGGTATTCTGAAAAGAAATGGATCAACATGTGAGACACCTCATGGAAAGGTGCTGACCTTGTAGCCTCAAGCTATTAGCAGTGGCAAACACGACGGAAAAGAATGTGGTCCTTAGGGAATGACATCAGCATAGAGACAGCGCGCAGATCACCGCTCTTACGTTCCAACCAGGATCCAGAGTGTTTGGCTCATGAGAAACCAGGTGACGAATGCGGATATATCATCTGCATTAAATTTACGGAACGATCTGATCGTAAACCACTTGAAGCGTATGCGGAGCCTCTGCCAGAAGCCATTCGCGACCTTGAGAAAGTCGTCTCTGGTGGGTCGGTGTAGATGAGAGAGGGAGAGAGCTAAGCGGCGATATAGACGAGGGTAGTTGTCCAGGTTCAAGGGGGGTGGTTCTGGGAGTTTTTGGTCGACACCAGGAGGTTTGCCTGGGGGGGTGTTGGGACGAGGAGAGGTGCTTTTTTGTGTGGCATCGGAATGATTGAGCCGAGCTGTCAAGGCGGGATTGGGAGAGAGGATGTTTGCAATGCCGCGTATACTGCCATTAATGTTCCGAAGTGCGAAATTGGTCGGCCGGGGCGGTGAAGAATGTGGCAGGCGAATGAAGAAGAGCCGAATCGCACTGTAGCGGTCGACGGTCGGATGGAAAATTCCGCGAGTGGTATGTCGAAGGAGTGCGCCCTTCACCATCACGTCCGCGCTCGAGAAAACATGTGCGGCCGGAAAAAAACACACCCAAAAGGACGTCACTGGCATATTTGGTAATCTATTCACACGTATGTTTTGCCTCCATCCCACGCTCTCTGGTTTGCATACATTGTTTCTCCCTATACCTTCAATCAGACACAAGTTGGTATCTCAGCGCTCAGCGGGCAGCACTATTCCTGCATGCTGGAAGGCTGGCTTCGCAGGCGAGATCCCAATGCCAACCAAGGCATCGACGTCCAAAGCAAGGGGATTTAGCACGGAAGAAGGCAAAAAGGCGTTCGAGTCTCCTGTGCTTGGCTGGGTGTGCTTTTTCCGCGCCTCTTGGCGTCGTGATTACTATTTGAATCAACACACACGTTTCAAGCTCGCCATCCAAGGGTCCGCTGTGCTTAACTGGGTCTGCTTTTGCTGTGCGTCTTGGCGTCGTGAGTACTGTTTGATTCAACCTCAACTCGCATTCTTGTGTTGCGGCTTGGGTTATGCTTGTAACATGCTTGTTGCGCGTCTTGGCGTCTTGATTCAACACAAAATCCCACCCAGCCCAATCCCAATCTCCGGGCGCCTTACCAGGTTCCTCGGGTCCGCTCATTCGATTCGGGGACGATTGATCGTTGCCAGCTAACGACGGACGACGCCATGCATCCACAATATTGTATTCCCGGTGTTCACGCATCGCGCGACGCGTTCTGAGCTGTTTCAGACACGCCGACGTGTCTCATCGGCCATTTCATAATGGAACGTCTCGTAAAAAAACTTGAATCAGGGGGACACCTTCCAACCATTGGAAACCTGCTTGGAACGATCGTTTTAATTCCATTTGATTAAATGGATATACGAGTCTGTGTGTTTCAATCGAGAAGATGGATACATTGTTTCTGCGTGTGTCGGTGTATGATGTGATCCATGGAAGGAGAGCATGAGGTGTGAGTAAGAAAACAAGGAAGAAAAAAACGTGGTATGAATTCATTCTAGTGATATCATCTCGAAACAACCTACTCTAAAACCAACACGCGGCGCCACATCAGTCCGACGTAGACCCACCACCACTAGCCCGTGTGACAGCAGCAGGGGAAACCGTCGTCCCCTTGGTGTAGATTTCATGAATGTTCTCAAGTTCCGTCTTGAGCGACTTGTGTTCCACGCTCAACTTGATCAAATCGTCCGGATCCATCACGTCCACTTCGGCCTCCGAATCCCCGTTCAACATCGCCTCAATCTTGCGCTTCTGTGCAACGATCTTGCTGAACGTCCCCAGATAATTCGTATACTGCGATTGATACCGCGCGCGGAGGCCAGCGTGGTCCGTCGGGGGTGGGTACGCCGCGCGCGGCGCACGATGATGACGCTGTGGCTTTTCAGTCGGGGGTTGATCCGACGAGTTGGATCGATCGGAAATGGGGGGTGGGGATGGGTTGCGCTTTCGAGGTTGGGGGATCTCGCCTTCGTCTTCGGAGGAGGTATAGATGGGAGATCGTCGTCGTGGTTTTGCACTGCCGCTCACCTTGGGGGGTCGCTCGGATTTGTGTATCGACCCTCCTGTTGATGTCGTTGCCCGTCGTTCGTGGTTCGAGACGGGTGCTTGTGGTGGAGATGGTTCTTTCTTTATTTTGAGGCGGGGGACGGGTGAGGGCTCGTGAACCGACTTCTTGGGCCCGGGTAACCCTGCATCCCGTGCTTTCGAAGAGGAAGAAACCACAGAAGTACCGTCGTCGAGTTTTCGGCGCTTCGGCACGGATGGCTTGGAGGACGTGTCAACGCGGGTCCCTTCCGTGTCTTGTGTCGCGGTCTTGCGTTTGAATCCGGGGACGGCATCACCGGCCGCCCTCTCTTTCGCGACCCGTTCCTTCTCCCTCTGGCGTTTCTCCTGTTCCGTCTCTTCTCGTTCTCGTTCTTTTTCCCTCTGACGCTTCTCCCGTTCCGTAGCCTCCCGTTCCTTCTGTCTCGCCTTTTCGCGCCTCTCCATCTCGACCCGCTCCCGCTCTCTCTCCCGTTCTTCCCGTTGCTTCCCCTTTTCTCTCGCTCGTTTTTCACGTTCACGTTCTCTTTGACGTTCGTATTCCCTATCCCTCTCTCGATCAGACTCTTCCTCCTTTTTCACGGGTTTCGGCGGTATGGTTGGTATCGTTTTTCTAGCATGAGTTCCGCTTGCTGGAGGAACCGCAGGGGAAGGTTTTTGGGGTAAAGAGGCAGGGAGAGATGACGATTTCGGAGCTGTGCGCGGATCCACGGGCGTCCCTGACCTTTGCGTAACACCAGGAGATGGCTGGGGTGACTTCTTTGCTTGATATCCGGAGCCAGGTAACCGACGTGACACGAGCGTTTTCGCGCCACTGCCACTGTCTGAGGGGGTCGCCGATCGTTCTGCCTCTGCCCGTTTGATGGCATTCACGCGAGAGACGGTGGCTTTCGTGCCCTCGTCCTTCATCTGTATCTCACCTTTTGCGCGTGGGGTATCCTGCTTTGATTTCAGCTTGGTGTCCTTGGTGGTGATGCCCGAGCGCTTTGTTTCCGCCTGAGTGCTAGTAGAGGATCTGCTGCTGTTACTGGCAGTCATAGGGGGTGGAGGGGGGACGGATGAGGGGATGGTGGGTGCGGTCGGGCGGTAGCGGACATTCTCCCATGCGGGATCGGACTCGGGTATCTTGAGAGCCTTGAAGGCCATGCGTGCTTGACGGGCCATGGCTATGCGTTCCCCTTCGGTGAGTTTTGGCCATTCGAAAGGTCGGACTTGAGTCCATGATTGAGGCTTGAGTACCCACGGACGGGGGGACCTGTCACCTTTCTTTGCTGGTGGCTGCTGCTCTGCAACCTTGTAGTGGGTGGTTATGAGTATGGGGAGGGTGGTAGAGGCTGTTGTGAGAACTCACGTCCTCGAGAAGGGCAAGCAAGTCCTCCCGTGCTGAAGCGCTTATGTTGGCGCCACCGACCATCTTGACGGCATCCTCGGAAAGACGGGAAGATATGGCGAGACAATGGACGAGACGACGTCGGACGTCTGCATTGGCCTTGGTGGAAGGGGTGATCTGGGGTAGTGGTGACACTTTGCGTGATGCGACGGTGGAGGACGATGCGAGACGGAGTTGGTCGGAAGGAAGTGTCTTTTTGACGACGGTGCCAGAACCGGGCATCTTGCGTTTTGCATTCTTTGCAGCGTGGGCAGAGATCGGAGGTTGATCGAGGAGGATTGCCTGGCGTTCCATATGCTGCTGCTTTGCGACCATGGTTTGCTGGCGGACTTTGTCGGTGACTTTGTGTCCGAGCTGGCGTTCGACCATGAACTTGCCAATGACGTTGGCATAGAGCTTGAGGGGTGCCATGGGTTTGGCGGTGGAGGTGGCTCGGAGGTATAGTTCGTGGGGAGAGCTCTCTTTCTGTGGACGCATTGGAAAGAAGGTGTCCCCGATGTATATACCCTGGCAGGGGATTGGAGTGGGACTGGACGAGACATGGGAGGATGCTCACTGGGTTATCGCCAAAGTCAAAGGACATTGGGGGATGATTGGGGGGGGTGTCGAGGGCGTCGAGTGTCTCGGCGGACATGCGCACGATCATGGCGCGCTTTGGCTTTGACTGGACGGCGTTGGAGCTGACATGGAGGGAGAGGGGGGCGCTGTCAGGGAGAGGCATGGTGGGGACAGCAGAGAGAGAGAGACAACAAGAGAAGGATTTAAGAGAGATGGCAAGAATAGGCCTTGTACAGCCTTGTTATGGCACACACACGCTTATTGTGGACAATACAAAACTCATTTGAATTGGGTGGTCTGACTACAGTTCAAGCGTACATTACTAACCATCTTCATAGGATGGCATGTTTTTCCAAAAATTGCTGAAAGCCGAAGCCAACAGACGAGTTCGGATGTGTAATTTGCAATCAGCAAAAGACTGTGCCTCGGTAAAGACCTCACTGGCGACAGTACATGCCCGAGCACAAGAGATGGAGAACCAGCCCACGCCTCTCTGATGGCTTATATACCCGTGACATCAGGGCACGGACCATGTGTGGCTGTGTTGGCACCTTCCTTTTTTGCTCGTGGTGAGCTGTGGTCAAGAGTCGTCAAGTGACAACGTTACAGATCGATGAAGATTCAGACAGATCCGGTTTGGGGGTATCGCGACAGTTGCTGGGACGGTGCAGGCGGCGTGATGGTACTGTACTGACTTCCAAAGTCGAATATTAAAAATTATGAAAAATATATTTCCGCTTCATTTGGTTTGTTTTCTTACGTTCTCTCATATTCCATCCTCAGCGCCCGCTCCGAGTGACCCAGCTCACCACCCCATCTTCATCCCGGTCACCTCGCCCACACTGCCCCCACACCCCTCCCAACTCCCTCCTGGGTTCGCCCGCTCCGTCATCGTCATCTCTCCGATACGCTGGCCGCATCCCCGCTCCTTCAACCCGATCCCTCCATGGCCCACTCTGGCACGACCCCTCTCGCAGACATCGAGAACAGGTTGTGTCCCGGCTGCAAGAGATCAGCTGTAAATGAAAGCGGCGGTTTGGTCGTCGCGTTCGGGTGAGTACTCCCCCCACCACCACCCCGCTTACGCCCTTACTCTCAGATTCTCCTACGTGCTTCTTCAATAACTCCATTACCTCATCCAGGCAATCCTTTTTCCATGTCGACTGCTTCAAATGCGCAAAGTGTAACAACCAAGTCACCGCAGATACCAACCTGTTGCTCCTCTCAGATGGCTCCCCCATCTGTGCCGAGTGCAGCTATAATTGCAACATCTGCCAACAACCCATCCTCGACGAAGCCATCATGACAGGCGACGACTCCTACCACGCCCACTGCTTCAAGTGCAAAGTTTGCCACAACCGTATAGACGAACTCGTCTTTGCCAAAACCAGTCATGGCATATACTGTATGAACTGCCATAATGAGCGCATGGCAAAAATTCGACGCCATGCTCAGCGTAAGAGAGAAAAGGAAAAGGCCGCAAATGCCGCAAATGCCGCCGCTTCCTCCTCCCGCGATCGCGATCCTAGGGACGGTCTCGCTGACACCCCCGTGAGTTCACTCCCCATCCTATCCATACATATTCATTGACCCGCCTACCAGCTTTCGGACCGCTCTCAAAATATATCTCCATCTTGCTCACTTCGGTCCAAAGCATCTGCCCCTCTTCTCCGTGATGCTCCCTCCACCCACAGTCTCCACGTCTCTCTTCGTGAGGTAACATCAACTCCAACTCAAGACCGGAGATCTCCTTCCCCCGTGGATCGCACTCCTACCCCCGTCAATGGCACCCAAACAACTGTCTCCACGCCAACCGAAAGCCAACGACACTCACAATCACAGCCGATATCATTACCTCCGTCGGAACGATCGCAGTCTTTCGTGTTGACAGTCGCCCCTCCCGATATTAATCATCGTCTCCCGGACTCCCCCATTTCTGTCAATGGTAATCCTTGTCCACCAACACCAACAATTGCATACGGTCACCGTGACTCTCCACCATCTGCAGTGCCGCTGCAATCTGCGCCAGCCAACTTGACTAGCGGTAGTTCTCATCTGAGTCCCGTCTCTGTAACCGCCGGTACGAGCTTACTCCAACGGCGGAAAAGCTATGATGATGGCGTGCGCCCCCTCAACGTCCTTTTGGCTAAGAATGGCGCGAATCAGGACAAGAAGGACGTCGCCGATAAGCTACCCATCGGTGGTCTCAGTGTCCCCGCTCAAACGTCTCGAGCTGACAGGCGGCGGTCGATCAACCCCGGCCTGACTCTCCAGTATAAGGATGCTGTTCCCAACTCTGCACCCCCCGACATGGTCCGCTCACAAACCCTCCCTGTTCGCTCTGATTCACCAGTCGCCCCATCACCCTCAAAGGCGTACTTTGACGATTCTATCGTTCCACGAGGCTCAGATACCAACCTGTTACGCGATAACGCCTCTGGCTCCACGATCTATCATTCGCCGTCCTCCTCGCCGGCAATACCGGAGAATGGGCACGCAACGCCAGAGTCGGCACCCACGCGCTCTGCGTCGCATGATCCCCCGTCCGCCTCCTCAGCATTACGCCCCACGGCCCCGTTGCGTTCTGCTCCCCGCCCAATTGTTACCCTGGAGCGTCTACCCCAACGTTCGGATAGTCTGCGCCGCGTCAATGGTACTGATGGTGTCAAGGACCACAACACGAATGGTCATTCGGGCTCTGCAAGGCCCCTTCGATCGGATGGATCAAGGTCTGGAAGGTCGTCGCCACTGGGTTGGAATGGTGATCGAACGGGAATGGCCACACCTGCTTTGCCTTCGCACCGGGCGGACGTACCTCACGGGGTGGAGAGTGGTACGGATACCGAGGCTGAGAGTTCTAATGGGAGGAAGTCGGACGACGACGTCGACGCTCCAGTCGATTCGCCTCCTCCGCCTCCCTCGAAGCCGCGCCCAACAGCTCTCAAACTTGACATTGACCCAGACATTTCTGCCATCTCCCAACTGGATGGTTCCAACGAGTCATCGCCAGTCGAACGTACCTCCATCTCGACATTCATCGCTCCGGCCTTGCCACCCATACGGTTTTCCATGTCTGGCGCGGATTTCTCTGATTTCCTTAGATCGGTCGGCGGCATACCCTCGCTCAAGTCGTTGGATGAGATTGCACAGCAAGAGGAGCCACCGCTCAAATCTCCGACATCTATAATTACACTCATCCCCCAAGATGACGTCGGGAGGCGGCGGACCGACACCGCCGAAGCTTCCATGGCTTCTGCTTCTGTGGCGTCAGCAAATGACACGGAAGTCACCGATACAGTGCCAAATATGACACAACAGTTCCTTTCCAGGGGTCGCACCGCTTCTGAATCGCGGGCGCCCAGTCCAAACCTCGGCGCACCCAAGCGAGAACGACTCGACTCCAATGCCTCCCTGAATACCAGCCCCTCGACGAGTCCCTCGACGACTCGAATCACTGTCACTTCCCCCACCGGCAACTCGTTGCAACCACCTGCTACGAACGATACGCACGATCTTGTTGTTCGCAGTCTGCAAGAGGCCCTCTCCGATGCAAACGCGCGAGGCTCGCAGCAGCTCCGGTTCGAAAAGGTGTTTGTCGAAACCATCTTGATATCACTGGAGCAGAGGCGCAAGGAGTATGCCGAACTCAAGGACAGGTATGACGGAACCAAGGTAAGACCGCATCCACCGATCTTTGCGCCATGTTTGACGGTTTGGCATTTTGCGACAGCGAGTGAGCGAACAGTATATAGACGGGCTTACTGTCGCACAGCAGGAATACGACCGTGAGCTTGTGACACGCCGTAACGCAGAGTCCGAGATCATTCGTCTACGAGTCTTGCTTTCTGGCCAAATCGCCAAGCTTACTGCTCTGACCGGCGAGACTAGCCGACGGGAGGCACGGCGACAGCTTTCGGAGGAGCTCACTAGAGACCTTGATCGACTCGAAAAGGATCTGTCCAAGTTAAAAGCTGAACGAGACGTTACGTTAGCAGAGGTCGAAGAGCTGTGCTCCTCAAAGAGGTACGCATCACACGGTATCCACCATTGCACAGCTCGCTCACTGGTATACAGTGCGCCCGGCAGTGTATCTTCGGGCGAAGTTTCCGCCGCCCAGCTGAGTCGTTCATTAACGATGCGGCTGGACAACATCAAGAAGCAATACCAACACGAACTCGTACCACTCACCCAGCAACGCGAAACGCTCATCAGAGAGATCGCTGAACTCAAGTCGGCGCGCGAGCAATTCTTGGAGGAGACGACGGTACTTAACGCTCGCAACGAGGAACTCGCTCAACTCAGCGCTCAATATACTCGACGGATGGAGGCTGCCCAGCCCGACGTACCACCACCAATGGATGTGCCTCTCGTGAAACCAGAGCCTACGTTGCGCGAAAAGAAGAGCACGTCGTTCGATCGTGGTCGACCTACGCTGGAGCTTTCACCCCTGGTGCAGCCGTCGTTCAGTACAGGACCGAATCCCAGCACGTTGGCGCTCGTCGAGGATCGCGATATCAAGGTGCTCCGAGTACCGAAGCCTGAGGTTACCGATTCCATGTCCACTCAGAAGCATGGCATATTCAAGTGGCCGGGCCACCGGATGAAGGATCAGATGCTTGCAGCCTCGGATCCCAAAGGGAAGGGCAACTATGAACATCACTTCCAACCAGCGAGCGCTCTTCGGTTTACGCGCTGTGATCACTGCGGAGAGAAGTTGTGGGGTACCCATTTCCGTTGCACGAGTGAGTTTTTTTGGCGGGTGCGACATTCGCGGTTCCGCTCAACTGCCGTTTAGCGTGCCATATCAACGTTCATTCGCGATGCGTGCATCAAGTCCACCTCGCGTGTTCTCAGCAGCATTCACGTCTCCGGGAAGACCTCAACGGGATCGTGCAACAATGTATGTGTGGTAAAATGTGCGAGTGGTAGCTTGTGCCTCACATTTGATAGCTCCCTCGATGTTTGGTCGTGACCTCGTTGATCAGGTCAGATATGACTTGCGATGGGGGGAACGCAAGGTTCCCATCATCGTAGAAAAGTGTATAGACGCAGTGGAGACGTTGGGTCAGTCCCTAATCTAGTTACACAGCCACTCGTTGACGTGTCCACAGCGCTCGACTTTGAGGGGATTTACCGCAAGACAGGGGGCACGAGCCAAACCAAGATGATCACACAACTCTTTGACCGAGGAGACTATACTGCCTTTGATCTTAGGGACACCGACCGATTCAACGACATTTCTTCCGTGACATCTGTGCTCAAGACCTACTTCCGCTCGCTTCCTGTCCCCTTGCTGACGTACGATCTCCATGAAGAGTTCATGGCTGCCATTGGAATAAAAGATCCCGCACTCAAAACGAAGCAACTTCAAGAACTGGTCACCCGTCTTCCGCCCGAATACTATCACACACTGAGGCTTCTCCTGCTCCACTTGCATCGGTAAGCATCCGTCTGAAAGTATGTCAGGTCTCCAAGCGTGACTGATTGACGAATGACTGCGCAGCGTGCGAGAGCACAGTGACGCAAACCTGATGAATTCACGCAACTTGGGTGTCGTCTTTGGACGTAAGTATCGGTCGCTCAGATCACACACGTGCTCACCCCCGTCTCCATTGACTCAGCAACATTGATGTGGTCGAGAGACCCTGGTTCCGAATTCAGCGACATGGCCGGTAAAGCGCTGATGGTGGAGTGGCTCGTGGAAAACGCCCTCACGATCTTTCAACCATGACCGAGGCCCCACGTCCTGGACTGGTTTGCTTTCGTCATCGGTTTCTTTTTTTATCCTATTGTATTCGACCTATTCGACCGTTGCTGTATGACCTTTCTGTTTGTTTTCCAACTAAATTATCAGCTCTCCCTATTTTTTTTTTAAATTGTCACAGGGTTTGGCGGGATGGCATTCGACCGCTTCGTTGCTGACATCCGTGTCTCTGGGAGCCACACGTGGCACACCCACTTTTTTCTCTCGTTTCATTTGATACAACTTGACGGGTCCCTCACGTCCCGACTCCCGACTCTCCCGACGAGGTCGCGTCTTATTCATTCGATATATCACCGTTTTCCCCATTTGTCACTCGTGACGTGGTTGTTAGCATTCATTACTTGTCTCTCACACTCATTCGAGCTTGCATTTTCATTATTTCATTTTTTTTTTTGGATATCACACGGATTACCAAGTCGGTCGTCATCACGGGTGGAATGTAGATATCGGTGTCTGGGAAATACAACAACTAACCTCCCTCCAAAAGAAAGGGGGGGAAAACGAGAGTCCGAAGCGTATCACGGAATGTCAGGGCTTTTTGTCGAAAAGGAGATACGATTCAGTGTGTGACTGAAACGGGGTAAAGTAAGCACAAGCAGGGGACAGGGAGCGGAGAGAGAAAAACGCCGTCGATGGGGGTATATAGTGTATCAGGGCAGTTCGCGGGATCGGCGCGGTCGGGGGACAGTCTTGTCCGGCTTGAGCGTGCAGTAGAGGAAATGCCGACGTGGGCCGCACCCGGCGGCGACCGCGGCGACGCGGGACCCGAGAGGTGCCACCGTAGCGTCACTCCGGAGACCGAGCAAAAACATCCGATCAAACACTGGTGCAGAGGGGGAGGTCGCACGTCAGCCACGAAGAGGAAAAAAAAAAATGGTGCGGCTTACACGTTGCTGTAAACGCTTTCGCCGTCGTTTGACACGCGAGATGGGTGAGTGACAACGGGGGACTGACGCCCTCGAGGTTTCGGAGGTAGCGGTAGACCATCGAAGGTTGGCAAGGGCCTAAAGAGGGGGACGGGATTGGGGTGTCAGATGGTTGGCCTGGAGATGGAAGATGGCGGATGGCGGGTGGCGGGTGGCGGATGGCGGGTGGCGGACGGCGCGTAAAAAAATGACAAGGACACGAACCAAATCTGAAGACGGCATTGTAAGCCTGCCTCCATTTCTCTTCGAGTGAACGAGCACAGGTGGATGGGTCAGGGCAAGCCAGACACTGCCCGAAAACGGGATGTGTGAGGCCACATGAGTTGTCACAAGGAAGGGTTAGGCGAACGCACGCATTGATACTCCTTGGCCAGAGGCGTCAAGCCGAGTTTCAAGACGCGTTCGAGGAACCAATTGCGTCTGGTAAAATTGTGGTGTTTAGATATCCAAAGGAGCGAGCGCGGCGTTTTGCGTACCGTTTTTCGAGTTTCAAGAGTGTTTCTTGACTGAGTGTGCTTAACTCCTCTTCGGACCATCCGCCAGGATTATCGAGCACGAAACGGCTCGACTCGCGATAGAGTTCTTCTTCCTCGAAGAGCTCCGCGATGCGCATGGCTTTGATAGGTTTTCCAGCGGCGTGGGTGAGGAGGAAGGTCAGACATTCTTTTTGAAGTGCCGGAACACAGAGCTTATGTGAGATGTTCATAAGGCCCTCGACGTTATTCCAGGAGATGTTGCAGTGAAGGCTGGATTATATTCAGATCATCGTGCACACGGTCCACGACGAACGGACGTACTGTGGATAGACGAATTTGAGGAAATCATGAAAGATGCTAGCCTTTTCTTCTTTGAGGACGATGACAGCGTCCTGTTCGTGTGTACGGCGGCGTCTCTTCACGGTGGCAAGGGTGTTTTGGGATCCTGAGCGGCCCGCCTTGTGTTTGCCCTTGAACTCATGCTTGGCGTCTCCAGAGCCTTGAAGCTTGGCCAGACTTACTCCCTGAGCGTGTGCTTTACGTTCGTTTATCGGCTTTGCGGATTCAAGTTGTTCGGGTTCGCTCTCGCTCGTTTCGCTCTCACTTGCGGGAGGGTTTTGGATCTCCACAGGAGATGAGCAGTCGGAGGCAGTGTCACTTGCACTATCATGGGTACGATCTTCAGGGGTAAAGGACACGGCGGCGGGCGCGTCAGGAGTAGACTTGCTTCCAGGGATGGAAGGTGGCTGGGAAATGGTGATGACAGAGGACATTGATGGTGGACGACCGGTCTCGAGCCAACCACCACTCAAGGCAGCCTCGAAAAACGGAGAAGCGAAAAACAGGACCTCCTTGTGTGTCCTGTGAGGACGTAGGATGCTCGATGAGCGGCAATTGGCATGTAGTGCCCCAGCTGGGAGGAGGAAAAGTCAAGGACGCACCAGAAAGTGGTGCTCTCGACGACGATTTTGACGGTGCCCGGAAATCTTCCGTTGCGACGAGTGAAGGTGTCGTCTATCTCTATAGCTTGATCGGACTCGTACAGGTTCAGTTCGGTGACGAGTTCATCGTTGTCACATTCCTCGAGCAGCCATGGGGGAGAACCAGAAGAGCGGAATATGCCTGCTGCAGCTGCGTGGGTTTCGATGGGTGAGCTGAGGGATGCGGAAGGGTTGTTTTGTCCGCGCGAATTGCGCGCGATGAGGATGTGGGTGGGATTGGTGCTCATGAGGCTGTCAACTCAAACCTGAATATTTGAATCGGCGGACGTCGGTGTGAGTACTGGTGACAATCAGCGCAGACCCTTGTTCACACCACCACTCTTCGTCCGACGCTCGGCGTCTGGTCATCTCGACCCTTCTAGGCGCCGTTCATGCACAGGGGCATCACTCAGCGGCTCTCCGTGCCCCCTTTGCCGCCGTCCTAGCTGTCTCGCACTAATTCAGCCTCGATGGTTCCTGATTTTACATGTGCCCGTTGGGCCAACAGACCTCCTTGAAACAGTCGGTTTCCATTGTTTCAGAAATTTACATCAGCAAATGTCTGTCTTCATAAACGCCAACTCGAATTTTCCAAATCAAGCTACATGTGGCCTTGTAGTGTAGCGGTTATCACTTGGGATTCTGATTCTATCTTCCCAAAACCCAGGTTCGAGTCCTGGCAAGGCCTGTCAATACGCCCGAGTCTAGGTTTTTCTTTGATGGTGGACCAAGACAACGTCAGGGATCTCACTGGCAATTTATATTGATCGACCTGCATCTCCGGAGTGCAGTGTAGAATGATCTTGCTTGCTTGCTTCACCCCCTCTCGCTTCAATACCACGAAACCCCAGGTGCTCTGCTCCGTGACTACAAGGATTGTTAGAAGAATACAACTTTCTTCGGTTCGCCTGACACCTCGTTTTGACCGAATGCTTTCACCGTCCCTGTGTGCAAACCCGCCTTCACGTCGAGCCGTTTTCTCCGACGGTCTTCCTTCTTCTCGTCTTTTGACACTTCCGTATTCTTTCGCTTAAACGTATGGAAGTCATCTTCATCTGCACCAGCCCCACTCCCAGTGCCGAAGATCGTCGCCGCCGTCCCTGACACATCTTTCTTCCGAAGTTCGCAGTCCCTTGCCAGATGCGTTTTCTCCCCACAGAGCTTACAGCTTCCTCCGTTGGGATATATTCCCTTCGCTTTGTTTTGCGGACACGCTGAAGCGAGATGACCCTTCTCTGAGCAAACGAAACACGAGGCAAATGGGAAAGGATTGAGGGAATCTTCTGGTTTCTTGCAACGAGACAACGTATGTTTCGCCGAACCACATCTGTCCATCGTTTAGTGAGAGACGACTTTGAAAGGAAAATACAGACCTATAACATATGCCGACTGTGGTGTTGACATTCTTCTGACCGTCTCCGCCTTCTCCGCCTACCCCGGGGCAGTCCTTGGCAGCATGGCCTTTTGTGCGACACGCAAAGCATATCGTATCAGCTTGACGGTCCGATACTCTCTGGAGTCGACGTTGCTCCGTGCGCTTTTTGTAACCGTTGATTGCGACATCTAACCAGAGACGGTCAGCCTTTCACGGCGAAGGATAAAATACAATGCCCACTTTTTGCTCCTCCACGTTTATTCGTCATCTTGGGCTTCTTCTGTCCAGCAGACGG
>JBBPNB010000225.1:0-27590 GCA_038090635.1 Rubroboletus satanas
AGATGGGAATTGACAAGTGCGGGATTGACTGTGCGTTGACGCTCGCGAAGTTGATCCGAAACATAGCACCCGGCGGGCCAGTGGCTGCTGGCAGAGCGACGGCTCCCGAGTATGTCGTGTAACCCAGCGGGTGAAAATCTGAGGCACGACGTTGAACAGACCCATGTGCCAGGGGTTGTACAGAATGAGTCGTGAGATGACAATGATCTCAGGGACAAAAGCGGGTTACGAACTAACGTTATCACCGCACCATTCCATGTCCTCAGCCGCATCTACCAGCTCGACGCTACTCCCCAGTATAGAACCTGTTCCATATTCTGTAGCTGGTTGCTCGGAACACAGCGGGCACTATGTAGCCGAAAACATCTTGGTTGACAGACCGCAAGACCAATCGAGTCGATGGAGTGGTGCGCAACAGCCGCCGAGTATGAAGCAGTGGATATTGCTCCGTCTGGAAACATTGGGTATCGTCAGTTGAGTGTCCGTTTATTCTCGCATGCACGCCCTTTTTTTTGCGGGGTGATCGCTGCGGCGGTATGAAGATGGTATATCACTGACGCTTGGGTGTGTGATATGGCGTTAGAAAGCATCACGTTTGGCAAGGTACGTGCTGGCGATCATGTTGTACGACGACAGGATCGCGCTTACTTAGTACATGTGTCCGTTCCCACTTCTGCAGTTTCACAGAAGTACGTCGATTGGCCGTGTCTGTATCTGTCGGACCTCCCTCTGAATGACGCACGCGGTTTCCCCCCCCCAGAGCATCCTTGCAACATGAAAGAGTTCAAACTCTACGTCGGTCTTAATCCGGACCACATGATTCAAGTCCTACACGCGGGGCTCCGAGACGACGCTGTCCCAGAGACGTTTTCGATCACGCATGTGAACAGGGATGGTGTACCGTTTCCTACACGCTTCATCAAGATCGTCCCACTCTCGTGAGTGGGAATGTTTGTGTTTTCGTCGACTTCTTGACTGGAATTCCCTGTGGGCGTGGGTACAGGGCACACGGGCAGAGCTTTCACATTTCCATTTGGTACGTCTCTGTCGCGGGCATCAGGGAGCCCTCGTATGTAGAACGTATACGAGTGCGTTATGACGAAGTGAGTTTCTGATCTTGCACTCTACATTTCATGTTTCGCGATGTACGGCTCTTGGACATTATTCTCACGGACGTGTAGCATCGCGAAACGGTCATCCTTCGACAAATTCTCAAGCATCTCCGCGAACGACGCTTCTTGACACCCTACCAATCCATCCTTGCCCGTTCTCATATTCAATTCGAGCATTCCATTGTGACGTCTTTGCACACCGCCCTCGTTCTTCAAGGAAACTGGGACGAAGCCGAGGCACTCCTCATACAAGCCTCGAACGCTGGTCTCTTCCAATCCTATCTCCAATCCTGTCAACCACACGCCGAGTGGCGGCGTCTGCGTGGTGTCGACGCCGATGGCGACGCACCCTCCAAACGTGGTGGACACGCCATGTGTATCGATCCCGACAACGGGCACATCTACCTTTTTGGTGGCTGGGATGGGTATAAACCGCTCGACGATTTTTGGGTGTACAATATCCACACTGAACGGTGGTACGTCATCTGTCACAATACTGCGCTCGAAAAGAACGGTCCGATTGCGCGGAGTTGTCACAAGATGGTGTTTGATACCAAGTCAGGGTGTGTTTATCTGTTGGGGAGGTTGGGAGATGGGGATGTGATGCCTGTGAGGCCCGAGGACGAGGAAGCATTAAGACGGGCTGGGGAACGGGTGGGGTCGAGGGCGTCGGCAGCGTATTGTTCCGAGTTTTATAGGTATCATACGAGGGGGTTGGATACTGGAAAGTGGGATTTGTTGTCGTTCGATACGGCGGTGAGTGTGTCTTACACTTATCTACGACCATGAAGACTCACGACAGTGATGATGGTCCCCATGACTAGATTTCGGGGGGTCCACCCCTGATATTCGATCATCAGATGGTAATGGATTGCGACGCGCAGGTGCTGTACGTCTCTGGGGGCCGTGTTGTCGACGGAGATTGGGACTCTCCGAAATATTCGGGGTTGTATAGTTATAGCGTTCGGACGAGCAAATGGAAGTTACTTCAGTGAGTCGTAAATTATCAAATCAGTCGATCCCAACACTCATCTCATTCTTCCCATTCCCATTCCCCAGGCCTGTCCAATCCCCGTCCTCTCCAACTCCCCAACCAGCCCTCCTACCCCGCTTCGGCCACTCGATGGTACTCGACCCAGTCACACACACACTCTTCATCTTTGCAGGCCAACGCGATGACAGATACCTGTCGGATATGTACGCATACGACATCGCGAATAACACCGTGTCAGAACTATTTAGCAACTTTAGTGCGAGCGGGGGGCCGGATGCGTGTTTCACGCAGAGGGCGGTGATGGATGCAAAGTTGAGGGAGGTATATGTGTACGTTGAATTTTCCGTGTGCTTCCTCGCAGTTGTCGGATGGGCGTGCTATGGAGCTGACGCATTCGTGTAGGTTTTGCGGGCTTACGCGGGCACAGCAGTCTTCTGCACTTACCGTGCTTCGCTCAGACGCGCCGAACTGGGTATACCAATACACGCACCCCTCTCAACCGGGGAAATGGACGCAGATTCTACCCGAGGCATTTTCTGAAGCGCTTAGCGGTGGTGGTGGCGGCGGCGACGAACGCGGCAAGGGCAGGGTGGCGCACAGCGAGCCGTCAGTGCCGTTACCTAGGTATGCACACCAGGTGGTGTATGATGAGCGGACGAAGAAGGTGTATATGCATGGTGGGAATGCGGGTGAGGGAAGGGGGCATGGTAGCGACGAGAAGGAGAATGAGCAGGCGAGGGTGGGGGGTGGGACGGGTGCTGGGACGGGTGCTGGGACGGGTGTAAGTGCTAGAGGGGAGGCAGGGGGCGGCGGGGGGAATGGGACTGGGAACGGGGCCGGAAATTCCATGGGAGGGGGGACGAGTGGGGAGGAGGGATCGAAGCCGGGGTTGAGGGAGACGAGGTTGGATGATTTCTGGGTGATGGATCTCGTGAGGTGAGTACTTGTCCTTGGCGAACCTCGATGGAGGGATAGGTTTCCAATGCGAGTGTGCAGGGCTGCCCCGGAAGAGGTCGTGCGACAGGCCAAATATCTCATCCGGAGACAACGGTACGGATTCTCCTGAAGCCTGAAGGGAGTTTTACTCATGTGTTCGATGCCGGCATAGGTTTCGCGAAATGTGCGAAGAGCAACCTGCGGTGAAGGCGCTGCGTTACCTGCAAACCGAGGTCTCTGACGTCGTCGATCATACCAGCCCAGAAGAGACCGGTGTGTTTCGATCTCTTCTCGCGCATTTGTTATCTCCCAGTGCGTTGATATCCGTTGGGGACTCGCCCATATCAACACGGGACATTGTCGAGCGGGAGGAACCCCCAAAGAAGCGTTCACGGCCGGATACGCCAGACGAAGTATGGACGAACGTGATTGACGGGGAGGACGATGATACACAGCATCCCTCACATACACCTACAGACTCTATTCCCCGTTCTTCGACACCCGCGAAACGGAACCGGGCTGTGTTGCAAATGGACGAAGATCCTGAGGAGGCGAGGTTGCGTGAGGAAGGTAAAAGGCCTGTGTCTGCAGAACGGTTCAGTCAGCGGACGGAAATGTTCCAGAGTTTGTTGGCGTTTGTGGGGGAGGAGGTGAAGCAACCCAAGGGGTCGTTGTTGGATTTGGTCGATGCGGAGGATGGGTTGTAGGATCCCGGGAGACTGAAAATCTTGAATGTATCATTGGGCACTCACTTGATGACTTCCATATCACTTTCACAAGATGATCGTCTGGAATGATGGCTATTGTTTAGTGTGATCGTACATGTAAAGTACAAGGCCCCGGGGATGGGTCTACTCGTCGAGGTTGATGGCGCGGCCAAACTTGGCATACAGCACGATCTTGAGTTCTTTCATCCCCCTTTCGCACTCTTCTGCCGTGGCGGACAAAGCGGAGAGCTGGGACGTGATGTCGGCTTGATCCTTGTCGAGTCGTTTCAAGGCTCGGTGTTGGGGCAAATGGTGAAAGGATTCGCCGATTTTGTATCTGGGTGCGAGATGGGTGAGATGCAGACAGGTGGGAATGGAGAACGTACGGTACGATCTGGTCTTCGTCTGTGAGCTCGAGCTCCGTCGCGAGATCATCGAGAGCTTCTTTTTCTTGCTGTCGATGGGTAAGTCAATGTGCGAGGATGGCCAAGGGGGTCGTCCTCACCTTGAGCGCCTCGAGTTTATCCTCGATCCCTCGCAGACGCGTATTCAGCTTCGAGAACGTGTTGATACGGTGTTGATCCTCTGTCAAGCGTTGGTTGGTGGATGAAACCCACCAGGAAATCGGAAACGTTACCCCAGGTGACTTCGGCAGCATCCTCGTTCTCCTCGTCTTCTGCCAACTAGATTTTTCGCGACTAAGTCGTTTCGGATACGACGTGAGATCACTGTACCAACCATACGGAGGTTGTTCATTTTCTCTCGTCGTCGTCGTCGCTCTGGTTCCACGGCACCCGGTGGTGGATATTTCCGGTTGTCAGAAAGACACAGGCACACGTGTACTATCTTTTATTAATAACACCCTCGGCATCTGTCGCCAACGAGCCAAGTTCGTGGACGCTTTCTCCTTTCGCTCTTGTTTCGTTTACCCGCGACGGCAGGGGCTTGAAAGGGCGTCACTTGGACCGACAGCCGACTTTTGGGAAGTTATATACGCAGAGCGGTGTTTGCTCCCGAGAAACCGCCCACGACGCGACGTACAGACGCTACTACCAACTACTCCTCACGATGGAGAAGATACAGGACGCTGTCTCGTTGCTCGAACACGCACTTCCCGCTCCAGAGCTTTTCTGGGATTGGTGGAACGAAAGCACGCGCTCTCCGTTTGAAACCGTCAAGACGGGCTTGTTCGTGTACGTGCTGGTGACGCAGACCGTCCGGGTCTTCCGACACCTGCGCGCGCGAGGGCTCAGGCGGAGCGTCGCGGACGGATATGTGTGGACTTCAAAGGTAATCTCCACGTTCTTATGTGTTCTTTACGACATGATTGATTCCAGTTCGTTCACCCTGTTCCAGAGAGCATTGCTTCTAGCTATGAAGCTCCCTGCAGCACAAAAGAAACTACAAGAGGAACTGGGCAAAGTTAAACTCGACATCGAAGACAAGCTCATCCAAAAGGGTGGCGAGATCACACGACACCTCGCCCTCCCCACGCAAGGCAGGTCCGCTGAATGGATCCTCGAAGAAATGGCCAGGATGGACAAGGAGCTTGGCGCTCACACGGATTGGAGACAAGGAAAGATCTCGGGTGCCGTTTACCGTACGTGATCCTCTTGCGCGTTTTGCTTTCTGTGCCTTGTTGTTCGTTGTATGCGAGTGACTCATTGGGAGACGGTAGACGGGGGTGAGGATCTCTCCAAGGTACTCGTCGCTGCGTTCGAGCGCTACGCCGTCTCCAATCCGCTCCATCCGGACGTCTTTCCGTCGATTCGGAAGATGGAGGCCGAAATCGTAGCGATGTGCTTGAGAATGTACAATAATCCCGATGGGGCTGGAACGATGACATCCGGTGGTACCGAGTCGATCGTCATGGCCATCAAGACCTACAGGGACTGGGCAAGAGCTGTCAAGGGCATCACAAACCCAGAGATGTGGGTGTTTGCTCTGTGTGTGTCTTTGATAACCAGTCTGGGCTAACAGCGTCGTGCAGGATCGTCCCGGTGACTGCCCATGCTGCATTTGACAAAGGTGCAGCCTACATGGGCGTCAAGGTCCATGAAGTTCCCGTCGACCCCGTAACGCGCCAGGTGAACCTGAGACGCGTGCGCAGAGCCATGTTCGTAGCTCGCTTTCCTTCCCCTGATATCGTGACTGTGACTCCTGTCTTTCCGTCAGAAATGGCAATACCATCATGGTGGGTACACCTTGCCTTGCACGAGATGCTGCCTCTTACATCACATGCCTGTCCTCTCTTAGCTTGTAGGCTCCGCAATCAACTTCCCGGATGGTAATCAAGATGATATCGTTGCCCTCGGTGCACTCGCCGCGAAATACAACATTGGTCTCCACGTTGACTGTTGTCTCGGTTCCTTCATTGTCCCCTTCCTCGAACAAGCTGGTCTCGCAGATGGCGAAAACGGTCGTTATCAATTGACACCGTTCGATTTCCGCGTTCGTGGGGTGACGAGCATTAGTTGTGATACCCACAAGGTTCGTTTCCTTTCTTCTTTTAGTTCTTTCCATATGCGCGTGTGCATGGGAGGGGGTTGCTGAATGGATGTTTGTTCGGTATGCCTGTAATAGTATGGATTTGCACCCAAGGTGAGTCGGACGTTTTTTTGAGCGGCTAATGTTGAGCCCGCATCTATGGGACGTATAGGGATCTTCCGTGATTATGTACCGCGACGCTACACTCCGAAGATACCAATACTACGTTACTCCACATTGGACGGGTCCGTTTTTCGAACTTCTCTTCTATCCACGTGGGTTGCTGAACGCGTTCTATGATGAAACAGGTGGTGTATACGGGAGTCCGAGTTTGTCTGGATCAAGGTAAGATGCGTTCTTGATGGATGGTTTCATACGATACCCAAGGATTGTCACGTGTGTTTTCTTCTCTGTAGACCAGGCGCCTTGATTGCTGGAACATGGGCTGCGATGCAATACATGGGATCCGAGTACGTCGCTCGTTTCCTCCCATCTGCTCCAAACCTGACCCTCACCTTGCCCCCTTTCCTTTCCTTTCCTCCTCTCACAGCGGCTACCTCCAATCATGCCGTGACATTGTCACCTGTGCCCGACACATCGCCAACACCATTACCGCCTCCATCCCCGAACTCTACGTCCTCGGTTCCCCCCCAGCGTCGGTCGTCGCTTTCGGATCGAAAGACAAGTCGGTGAACGTGTACGAAGTCGGGGATAGGATGTCCAAGAGGGGATGGCATTTGAATGCGTTGAGTGGACCTGCTGCGGTACATATTGCGTGTACAGTGCGTTGGATTTCACATGTCTTTTCCCCGTCCTGGGCCTCGTGGTTTCGTATGGCGACGTTGTGTTGATGATTTAATCTGGGCGGGGTAGCGTCTGACGTTGCAAGCCGTGGAGATGTTCATTTCCGATCTCAAGGCATCTGTGACGGAGGCGAAGCAGACGCCAGCGGGTACTGGAACGATGGTGGCGTTGTACGGTACGTGTCGACGTTTTGCTCTACTTGGTCACCCCCATACGAGGTGTTTTATGATCTTCTTCTCCGCGATCCCATTCCGGATGCGATGCGCCGTACAGCTCGTGATGGGGATGTCGTTTTTTCTTCTTCTTTGGCGTCCATTCGTGATCGCTGACATGTCGTCGTCATCCGTCGCTCGTGATTTGCACAGGTCTTGGAAGTTCGAGTGCCGTCGGACCGACGATCGTCGAGGAGGTAGCGAGCATCTTTTTGGATACGCTGTACAAGGCATGAAAAAGAACATGTCGGTGTACGCGGAGACGTCGTGGTGTGGTGTGGTGTTACTCCTTTTTTTTTTTTCCTTGGTCTTTTCTTTCTCGTCTTGACGCGTCACAGATCCTGGATACACATGGTGTGTTATTGGGTACGTACCTTGCCTGGCTCTTTGTTCTAGCACCATTCCGTCTGTAAATCTCTAAGTAGGTACCATTTGATATGCCAAGATGACCTTTTGCACCACTCATTCCCTCTGAATAATGCTCTTGTTCCGAGCTGACCGGGACCACTGACCATCTCGCTGAGGTTTCCCCGAGTCAGTTTTCGGGCAGTACGGGTCTATAAAAAAATCTACGGTGTGGGTCCCTTTACTACGGTAAGACCGGAGAGTACGCTCATACGTGTGTTGTGTGTACAGTACGAGAACGTTTCTGCTACGTCGTCGATTCAGACGCGGACTCTAATCGGAGCAATGCGCTATCACACAGAGTTAGTAGGCACATTTGCATACTATGGCGTGATGAATCGTCACCACGAGGTCGGGGTTCAGTGGACATCCTTGTTCTCCCGATGCCGTCCAAGGCGCGCCCCAAGTACCAGCCGGACTGATCCGCTGCGGCATCCTTTCTGATCATGACACAGTGTGTGCACAACGACGAACGACAAACGTTGATGGATGCCACATATATGTACATATACAGACGGTGCTTGTTCAGCTGCAATGGTAATGAACGGTACGTCTCGAAAGAACAGACCGACATTGGAATAACAGACTGAGACTGTGGCGTGTTCCATAAAGTGACGACTATGGGAAACGGAAGTAAGCCGGCGGTTGTTGTACATCAAGAAGAATTGAACCGAAAGCGAGCGATGCACGATAGGCACCGGTAGCCTTGACTACAGTACTTCTTTCTTGGTTCCGTGCTTTGCATCTCATGATTCTGCCACTTGTTCGAGTACCAGTCTGACATTGGCGGCTTTGCATAGAAAGGAAATGCGCTTCTGGCCGCATTATGTGAGCGGCTCGTCCAGTGGGACCACGCGGGTTGCTTTGCTCGATCGCGAGTGGGCATGTCAACGGGAGGTAAGGTCTACACTCGCTCCATCGGGGTTACTGTTATAGGACGGATTGGATATTGGATTTATCCAGAGTCGGGCGGGTAAACCTCGGGGACACGGAGCGGATCGATCTAGAACGTCCAGCGAGGATGGAGATTGGCAGGAATCGGGATCATCGCGCCGACGACGCGCTCTAGAAGGCGGGTCCCCCAATTGCTTTGTGAGCGTTTCATCCCGCAGCAACTGTTGACGCGGTGCAGTGGGGGGGGATAAAAATATGATTACCGTGGTATTAGAGATCATGCATGTCCATTCGACGAGCGGACGTGCATTCCAGGGGTGGTTGGGATGAGACGTGTGTGGATGCATGGAGGTTAGGCGGGCTCGCTCGTACTTTATCTGCCGTGCGACCAACGCGTTCGATGTCCAAAAGGAGTCCATCGATCCAAGAATATCGGGCCCGTCAGAGATCCCCGAGTTGTGTATTCCTTCCCACAAAGTCACCGAAAAGGGCGAGCGTCCCAAGGTGGACCGTAGGGGATGGAATCTAGAACCCCCTCATCGATCATCGCACACGCCGATACGGTCGTCAGTGTCCAGTGGATAACTTATCGCAAGTGAGATAGCGTATCGAGGTCGCCCCAGGAGCCAACGATATCTACTCTGTCTCGATGACAGAGACCCCGACAGATGTCGACGAGATGTTCCGGATCGGGGCAGCAAAAGTGCCAGCAGACTGACGGTCCGACATCTGCCAGCCACAAAGCAACGCCGGTCCGATTTGAGGACAGAATATGAATGCGTCGCTGCGAGATGACATGGCCACACGGAGATTCTGAGATTCGGAATGCCCAAGAAGGTGTTTGAGAGAGGCACGGAAGGGCGGAGCGCAGAAACTTGGACAGCTTTTTCCGTCCATGAATGGCGGTGAGAGAGGATGACGGAGAAAGTCGGATGGATGGATGGAACTCCGTACATGCTCATCGGGAATAGGCTTAAATATATTCGACTGGTACACCGTGTCAATCCGCGAGGGGACGATAGACTTTCCGCGCCACGATAGCGACAGAATCAACTGGGACGGGTCTGGATGCTAATGATGATCCTCCGTCGCACGAACGCAGACATGGGCGCGCTGCGCCACGTCGAACATGTCGATACGACTGATGATCATAGAACTCTGATGACTGATAAGCTAGTAGGGTACGGACAAGGGACGGAATCCCATGTCGTCAATCAATCCCGTCTCAGCACGCACGTACATGCCGATATCTCGTATCGCACTGCGACAGGCGCGTCACTCCGACGTGCACACTGTGCACATGGCGCGTGGTAAAAGTAAGCGACGGAGCAGGATTAGATGAATGGATCCGACGTCGTCATCGCCACGGCAAACTTCCTAAGATCTCGAATTGTTTTGCAGAAAAAGGAACATCGCTTCCTGTAGAATGGATACGCCATCGTCTAATTGTACTGAGTCAAGAGATATTCCTACGCATATGGGTTAAGGATGCATTCATCACGCTTCCGGAAACCTAAATTGCACACCTCGTATTCCTTGTTATCACATGCAAAATCGGTCTTGAAACTCAACGCAAGAGGGGCCAGATATGGGCCCACAGGCGAGTCGGGGAAGAAGAAGTCGTTCTTATCTATCAGCGTATCATGCATCGTCCTGCATAGCAACTTTACTTGGAAACCAGCCATCCCACTCACCTCAACTGTGCTACCCATCTATGTAACAATGAAGGATGATGCTGGATACATCAATGACTGAAAGTGCAAACTGAAAAAAGAAACCTACCGTGCCATGCCATTAAAGTCGTAGATCCGACAGTGTTGCAGTTACACGAGGTGATAAGACAAGTCCTATACGGCATCTGGGCCATTGTGGTGCCAGCGTCACCGCTGAGAGAGATAAAAAAGGGTTGGCTGTGGCTGGTCCTTCTCGGACTCTGCCCAGAAATGGGCAGGAGGACCTTCGAGACATGGGCCCTCATTTTAAGTGTGTCTGTCCAATTCTAGACCAAGACGATACACTCGAAATGTAGGGTGCCGATGTGTCGCTCAAGCGATTTAGGGAGTGGATCCACCTGCACGGATGAGAATGGGGTGTTCCGAAGCCAGTATGGCGCTATGCGTGCGAGCTGAATAATAAAGTCAATGTCGCTTGCATGTCAGAATCTGACACGAGACGGGTGAAATCGAGATTGTTGCTAACTAGGCTTCGAACTCGCAGAAAAGTGAAACAATCTAAATTCACTTGGCTAGTTTGTACTGAGTGCTATCTATGGGGTTGTGAGTATGGAAACATGAGAAGCTTTGACGGTACAGCTCCTCACCATTTCGGGGTGTGCACAAGGCTATTGGCGGAAGCCGTGTTCAAACAGATGGTCAGAATTAGACATGACGACAATGGAAGCCTGCATCCGCGACGCACTGGATGGCCGCCGCCGTCTCTCCTGATTGGAAGAGTCAGTGACAACCAGTTGAAACCTTGGAGGTGAAAAATGCCAAGTCTCAGGGATATTCCAGGTTCGAACGCTGGCCTGATATTCCGTGATGGCACGTTGCGCATGCGGCTTTTGTGTCCGAAAAAAAACAATCACTGCCGCTGCCAGACCGCTGCAAATTTCTGGCTCAGGCTGGATCCGGGAGGTGCCAATTCCAATTCTCTTCCGAACTGAAATGCGGTTCCCCGTCAAGAATAAGAAGAAAGCCCGTCTGCTTTGTTCGCCCAAGAACGCCCCCAAAGTCTTGTTCCCTTGCTGACGTCCTTTCTTGCATTATTCCCGTATCTCGGTCTCAGAGTCTAAATTTCGGTGCGCATGTATACAGTCTGATTCGAAAATTCAATTCCAGGCGAGTTGTCCACATCCCATCCCTGGCCTTTTACACCCGCCTGTCACCTCGAGGGTCTAAGCTTTCGATCCTCCCTGATCCAGATTACGCCTTAACACCGCTCGCTGTCAACCCCTGTTATGGCTTTCTCGGCGACGAGACCACCTTCCCCGATTCGTGAGGGACATATATCCATCCAAGGCCAGGACGATGACCATCTATCTTCCGTACTCCATACTGCGCTTTCAAGTTTCGTCCCAGGCTCTTCAGCGCATCCGGATCACCACCACGATATGACCAAGGAAAAAGAACGAGTAGGTATCGATATCGCCGTCGATTCAGATTGTCTCTCCCTCAAAGGCACCGGCGCCGATGTCGAGCCTGCATTGCTCAAGGGCCACATCGTATTACACCTCAGAGAACCCACCTCCATCAAGGAGATCACGCTCCAGTTTAAGGGGAAAGTGAGGCTACCAGCACAGTCAGCTGAGACGTGAGTGCTACTTCCTCCCCTCTTTCTCCGCTTTCCCACCTCGTTCCCCACAGCATGCCCTTGAGCTCATCGCCACAGTGGTACACTATCTGCAACCACGAATGGTCATTCCTCGAAGGGGAGAAACGCCACAGTCACACGCTCAAAGCTGGATTCCATCAATTCCCTTTCCAACTCCAGCTCGGTGGTTCTTTACCATCGAGCATCGCGACCGGCGTACATGGCGGTCGTGCCCATGTGAACTACAAGCTCAGGGCTGTTGCCGTGCGCCCAGGTCTCGCGCACAATATACAAGCGGTCATGCCGATATCCATTGTCCGCACTTTCGCCGCCGAAGCGCTCGAATACCAGCAGTCCCTCGAAATCGAGAATACATGGCCGGAGAAACTCATGTACTCCATCATGGTTCCATACAAGGCGTGGGCTGCTGGCGACCAGTTGACTGCCATAGTCAAGTTCTCACCTCTCTCCAAGGGTGTCAGGGTCCTGACGGTGGCGACGACGATTAACGAGACAACTAGGTTGCATTACAAGGGTGGGGTACAGGAACACACCCGTGGTATCGTCACCGCGCACCATGATATCCTGAATGGAAACGCAGTACCCGCTGTAGAACGCCATGCTGGTATCCGCGGACCACCGTGGATGTCGACGTCGTTTCCCCCGACGCCGGGACTGTCGAGTGAGGATCGTTTGCAGAGTTTTGGATCACTGGTCGCCCTTGCCAACCAAGACCTCACACTTCGGCAAGTGTCAAGTAGAGCGTCATCGTCATCATCACATGATTCTCATTCAATACCTGCACCGCCATTGCTATTAAGCGAACCTTTGTCATCTTCGGCCGAACCTGTTGCATCGACATCGACGTCGACGTCGACTGCAGAAGAAGAGGTCCCGCCAAGTCAGGATGACATCGTCACTCAGCTTACTCTGTTTATACCCAAATTCGCCACCCCCTCACATCCCATCGAACCAATCATGGTCAGCCACCGAATACGATGGTCCATTCTCATGTCCAATCTGGATGGGCATACCTCAGAGTTGCGCTGTTCTCTTCCATTACACATCCTCGATGCTCGGCTGCTCGATGAAGCGAGGGTAAATTCTGCAGCTACCCGCCGACTTCTTCTTGGAGGTCCCGAAGTACCTGTCGATGAGGAACAGGACGCTGAACTGCCGAGCTATTCCGCACATGTCCGTGATCGTGTGGCAAACATGTATCTTCCTGATTCAGCCACAACGCGTGTGCTAAACCCATGGGTTCATGGCAACGTCAGCCCGACGCTCATGTCTGAGCACCAAACCTTGTCGGGTGCCTGGACGGCGTCGGGTACCGCATCTCCCCTGGTGCCTCACCCTGTTGCATCCCACCTGCCTCCTGTACCTCAGGCAGGGACCAGCACCCCTCTCGAATGGGTCAACTCCGAGCTTCTCCTTTCCCTCTCTAACACCGCTCCCCTACCACACGCCTCCACCAGTCCACAGTCATATTCCCCACCTGATCCTGTTAGCAGACCAGAGAGCAGGCTCGTCAGTCGCCATGGTAGCCGTGCGCCAAGCCCAGAGCGCCGTCACATGATGACGACCATCACCTCAGTTCCGGTATCTTCCATCTCCACTTCTCACGAGACGTTTGTGCACGACGGTCATGCGAGCCGAACGCTTCCTGGGCTGTTCAGTATCCAAATGAAGCCACATACGTCGCTCACTTCCTCAGGCTGGCTCTCCTCACGATCGAATTCGCACTCGAACCTCACGTCGTTGGCGGATATGAGTCATGCGCATCGTGCGTCGACGCAGGGACATCATGCGTCGCGTCAGCCCACTTCCACGGTGCCAGTGTCCGCGTCACATACGTCGACGCCAACTGCCGCTACGATCGAGAGCGTGCCTGGGAACACGTTGTGGCACCGTGCCTTTACGGAGGTGCCTGATTATGACGTGGCTTCACGCGGTTTTATAGGAGGTGTGACACCGCTGACGAGTATGCGCGGTCTGCCTTCCTATGAGGAAGCGGAGAGGAACACGAACAGGGGCGCTGGCGGAGTCGGCGGGGACGACGGACGGTTGACGATTCCTAGGGTTGCGTCCGGGCGGGAACGGGTGGCATAGCGATTCGTGTCGACGCATTTTTGTTGATTTTGTCACAGTGGCCTGGTCTAAGTCCATGGTCTATTGTCTGTGTTGTACGTGAGTTATCGTTGTTTGCAGTCTCTTGAATCCTCCTTTTCTTTCCGTATACTGCTGTGTTCACTGTTTGTGTACTGAAAAACGCCACCACGTTGCTGTAAACACAACTCATTCCTAACCCCCTTGCGCTCGTTCTCCCCTTTATTCTATCATGCGTTGTATCCATGCATCTATATCTCCCCCCACTTTTCCCTCTCTCAACTCTGACTTGCTTCTCTTTTTTTTTTCTGGACATACGTACATGTATATAGATGGTCACCGGTTTTTTTGGTATCTCGCATGGGCTTTTTTTTGCATTATCCACACAATACGAGTATAGTAACTTGTATGACAGTTTTTCTTTGCGCTCATGCGCGTGGTGTTCATTTTGTCATGTCCCGACGGGGTTCCGGGACGGAGCGGTAACTTGGTGGGGGGGAAAGCTACCAGAGAATTTCGGGTACCATCAGAGCGGACTTCGAGGGGATCAAAGGGCCCCGGCGGTCGTCCGGTGTTACACCCACGAACGCGCTTGTACATCACAACCTGCGCATCTATAGATTCCGAAAGAGACTGGTGATACAGGCGTCCTGTTACACTATCACTAGATGGAGCACTACAACTACATAGATCTACAAGAATAGCATTTCCTGACTAGTGCGACACGCGCATCCTAGGCCAACGCCTTTGGCAGACCGTCGTTGCCCAACAAAGACGCTTCATCGCCCCTGACGCGAGGTCCGTCCCCGACGCAAGTGTGAATGAGCGTCTTGACGGCCCCCGTACTGAAACGCTTGGCTACGCCGGCGTTGAAACCATCTACGAGCCGACCTTGGACCGCGGCGCCTCCAAAGAGCTGGAAAGGATCGTTGAAAGATTCCTGAGGGAAGTACGAGACGATCAACTCAATGATCTCTCTCATGTTCTCGCGAGGCGCGTAGATGACCGCGTTCGGACCTGCGTCGAACGTGTACGCCGCCTTGCGCTTACCGCCCGTTTCGAGCGCGACACGGTTGTACTCTGTCACGACGGTGATGATCGCGCGACTGACGTCGTTCATGTAAAAAATGGGCGGGTCGGTGTCGAGCCCGACGGCGTGGAACTGGTTCGAGTCTTTCATCGTGATGGCTGCGAAGGCGTCAAAGTCGTGGTTTCGGATGGCTTCCGTGATAGCGTCCATCCGGTCGGGGACGATGGTGAGGCGCTGTGAGAAGAGGGTAGATGTCTCGACGGTGCGTTGCATGCCGGCGGTAGACGAGGTGCCCTTTTTATCGTCGGAGACGACACAGATGAGTGCGTGCATATCGGGCCAGTCGGCCTCTGATCCGACTTGTTCGGCGAAGGAGTCGGAGCCGTCGGCGGCGATTCCTTCCCGCCATGCGACGAAGCCGCCAAAGAGGGAACGGCAGGCAGAGCCGGAACCCTGACGAGCAATGAGGGAGAGTTCTTTGGGCGATGCGGGAAGCTGGTACAGCTTTGCGAGGGAGTAAACGAGAGCTGCAAAACCCGACGCGGACGAAGCGAGACCGGCGGCGGTGGGGAAGTTGTTGTGCGAACTGATGTGCACTTTCCAGTGTGAGAACTTTTTGTTGGGAATGAGCATGGACGTTTTTTCTTTCTTTCCTTGTCTTTTGAAAAGGAAGGCGAGCGCACCTTTTCTGTATTGGGATTGGCGTCTTCGAGCTCCTTTCGGAGGCGTTTCATTTCGCTGATGCAAGTAGCCAGACGGCCGCCCGGTTTGATCTCGTCGAGCTTGCCGTTGAGCCATAGGGTGTCCTCGGTGAAGGAAGGGTCTGCGCGGGAAGTGGTAGTAGAGCGAAGGTGATCTTGGTTGAGAGTGACGGAGAGCGAAGAGTTGGTGGGCAAAATAAGCTTGGTGTCTCGCTTGCCCCAATACCTGGATGGAAATCAGCACGAGGTTATCAGACTGTGCTGATCAGACTGACTTGATACATGCGATGTTGACCGGGGCAGATGCTGTTGCCTGGAAAAACTTGGACATGATGATGGTCGTCGTGGTGGAAGAAAGGAACGTTGACTTACACTGCAAGACAGTGCAAGTCCGAATTTTATGTTGTCTCGGGAATCAAAGCAGCCGGCCACAAGAATCGATGTGGCTGTGCTTGCGATCGAAATCTCCTTTTTAGGATCGTGTGTATCCGGGCCGAAATTATACCCGATATGGACTTACAAGGGATTAGTCACGTGTGGCACCGACGCCGCATCTTCATCCATTTTTGGGCGCTGACCTGGTTTACACTTGCAGCGAGCTCGACAGCGACGACGGCAACGACGACGACAACGGCGACACGTAAAAATTCTTCAGCACATATCTTCTTGTTTGTTCTCTTGTATCACCCCGCTCGCCATCTGTATATCTGCCTAACATTCCTCAAAGGCCTTGTCCACTGTACAGCCAAGTACCCGCATCAAAGGTCCTCTGTCTGCGAGGGCTCTCCGCACACAGCAGGTGGTCGTCTTTGGTCGGTCATCTTGTCAAATGCCATGTTTTATCCCCAACAATCCCCGGCTGTCGCTCACAAACATCCGAACCACCACGAGCAGTCCCCATGGTCTCGGACACACCATCCCGTCCTAGTTCCCCCTGCCTCGCAGAACATTGGCCCTCCCCCTGCTTCGCCAGGTTTTCCTCTCTACACTAATGGATCGGTAAACCCGATGCAACATCACCCCGCCCATCCGCACGCCCTTCCACACCCGCCTATCGCACACCACCAGCACCAAAACTCCCTTTCACATTTCCCCTCCCCTCCCAATGGACATATGCACACACAGCATATGGGTTCAGGATCCCCAGGCAGCGCTGCGAGCCAGATTATCAGCCCACACTGGCAGCAACAGCTTCTCAAGTGCGAGGTGCGTAGCCGACACACGTCATGCACATGTCGATCTGATCGACGCTCTTAATTCACAAAGATGATCAGGTCGTCCCGTTCGCCTCATCACCGCGCGCGAGCAAGCGCCATGGCCTCCCGGACCGTCACTAAATCCGCCATCCCAATCACAAATCCTAATCTCGTCAAACCCACCGTCAGCACCGATGTGCCACCCAAAGAGTCTGAGGCTCCAGCAACATCCTCCACGCCTGCTCCCACCAGTGCGTCAGAAAGCTCGCCCAGTCTCGCAGGTTCCATGGTCAATCACCCCTCGTCCACCGTGGCTCCGATAGCCGAGGCACCGCGGCTAACGGCAAAGCCCCCGCAGAATACGTGGAACTCGCTAGACATGGGTGGCGTAAACATCAAGACGCTTCCTCCCACGTCGGGGCTGTTCAGGTTCACCTTCCTCATTAATCTATACCTCAACCACAACGCGCTTTTAGCCGTACCTCCGGAAATTGCCAAACTCCGTCATTTGGAACTCCTCGATTTGTCGGGAAATAGTTTGAGCGCTGTCCCACCGGAGCTTGGGATGCTCACTCAATTGAAGGAGCTTTACCTTTTTGACAACCATCTGGTCACGCTACCACCGGAGCTTGGCAGTTTACACCAATTGCAGACCCTCGGTGTCGAAGGCAATCCTCTGGATACCGCGCTGAAAACCATTGTGCAGAAAGATGGTACACCAGCTCTCATTTCTTTCCTGCGCGACTCGTGTCCTGTGCCTGCCCCTCCACCCGAACGGTTGTGGAGGCACGTCGTTCCTGCGGTAGAACGCGAAGCGATGAACAACGACGCACATACAGAGGTATTTAGCGTTCTCTGTTACAACATTCTGTGCGAGAAGTACGCTACCGAGCGCCTCTACGGTTACACACCATCTTGGGCACTGTCGTGGGACTACCGGAAGGAATTGATCTTGACGGAAGTCATGAACTATGATGCCGACTTTCTGTGTTTGCAGGAGGTGGACACCACTCAGTACGAGGAGTACTTTATCAAGCACCTCCAAGGACAGGACTATGAGGGCGTATACTATCCCAAGTCGCGGTATAAGACTATGAGCGATGCAGATCGGCGGCAAGTCGACGGTTGTGCGACTTTCTACAAGGCCAACAAGTTTGTCGTTGATTTCTGTTTGCTTGGAACACATGTTTATATCTTTCCAGGTATCAATTGGTAGAAAAGCAGCTGATCGAGTTTAGCACCGTCGCCATGCAGCGCCCAGATTTCAAGAAGACGGACGACATGTTCAACCGGGTTCTTGGCAAGGATCACATTGCTGTCGTATGTTGCTTCGAGGACAAGGAGACAGGGACGCGTGTCATTGTGGCAAACGCTCACATACATTGGGATCCAAACTTCCGGGATGTCAAGCTCGTTCAGGTGGCTCTCTTGATGGATGAGATAGAGAAGATTGCGGCATACTTTTGCAAGCTGCCTCCCCGGCCGTCAAACAACCCAGAAGACATGTCTGCGCCACAACCACGATCATCACCTGTATACGGTGACGGGACGAAGATACCCCTGGTTATCTGTGGTGATTTCAACTCTGTGCCCGCCAGCGGCGTGTGCGAATTTTTGTCCAATGGGTCTGTTCCACCAGATCATCCTGATTTTATGTCGCACCTATATGGGAGGTACACTACCGAAGGGTTACGGCATAAATTTAGCCTCAAGAGTGCTTATTCTTCAGCGGGTGATCCCCCCTTGACGAATTTCACGCCAAGCTTCCAGGGCGTGATTGATTATATCTGGTATGGCACAGGTAACCTAGCAGTCAATGCCGTTCTGGGTGGGGTCGATAAGAGCTATCTCGACAAGGCAGTCGGGTTCCCAAATGCCCATTTTCCTTCAGAGTCAGTCTTGATCCGTTGAAACCCGATGCCTTCATATGATTGACTTTGCTTTTCCAGCCATGTCTGCTTGGTGAGCGAGTTCCGGGTGAAACCCCCTCGAGACAGCGTACCACGACCATCGCCCCTCTTTCCTTCTCCCAATGGTGCACACTGAGAACTAGGGGTAGTTCATCCAAGGGTATCGCGGCGCTTTCTTTTCCTTTCCTCGACTGTCCCACCACATATTCATCCCCGCTTTCTCTTTTCTCTTCATTTATCCCTGTTTCCTTTCTTGTAATATATATTTCTTCGACCGGTACAATGTTGGCTTTTGTGCATTGGAGGGGGGGATGATAAATGTCTTTACATACGCAATACATACGTGTGTTTGGTTGAAATCAAATCTTGTGTACTTCTTTCAGTTCATCGTCCTCCGTTCGTTTGTGTCAGTTATATATTCTCCTTTTTTCTTGCCTTTTCCTCGTCCATCGTACTGTTGCTGCTACTGTACATCTTCCTTGTCTATGGTCGCCCATACCTGCCTTTACCTGCTCCTTCCCTTCCTCCCACCTCTCTGATATACATATTCTCTCTTGTGTTGTCCCGCTCTCACGCCGCGTTCCTCCGTGTCATGTACAGCTGTTTGCTTGTTGTGGGTGCTCCGCACCAACGAATCAATAAATTTTCCACGTTTTCATGATTCGTATGCGAATGGGGTGAGCGATTGAAATGTTGAGACGCTCTGACTCTGCGTTGATTTGAACTCCTGGGGGATTGGGGGGGGATATGATGTATTTTTTGTTTTAGTCATTCCGAGTCATAAGGTGGACTCGGAATACCTTTTGCATGATGCACGATGGCCCCGGGCCGGGGGCTACCCCTGTTACTGTCCAGATCAAACGTCCCCCAGGCTGACTGTACGATGCCACACTCTACATTAATTTGCCACGTCGTCGATTGGCACTGTGCGACCGAAGCGACGTGCGAGGGAGTGCAAGCGTAACCGTTTTTGGACACCGTGCCAGCGTATCATGACAAGTTACTCTTCATGATCACAGCAAAAACGTTCATATGGGGCGAACTTTTACCCTTCCCCCCTCAAACGCGGCGTTTTCTTTTCGCACGCCGCCAAACGGCCCGCGCAAATCAAAAGATAGGCACCTGGGCTTTGACGTTGATTCACTCCAAGTCGATCCAACCTGCCATGAACCGAATGACCAATTTGCCCCCCAGGTGCGTTGTGCACGAGGCTTCGAGGACCCACAACTTGTCAGTGCCTCGTATCACATATAGCCAACCGCGAAAGGCATGTTTGATGTGCCAAGTCACCCTCGGCAGTACTAGTGGTTTCAAGCCGAGGCGCGCTTCGAGATATGTTGATCGATATCCACCACCGATCGAGCGATGGAAGTCTCAGATTCAAATGCGACACTTTGTGGAGTGTGCTCAAAACTCGATGTACAACGCCTGATACATCCTCCCTATCCCTGCCACAATCCGTTACCCTGTTCCGCACACCCGGTCTCGGCGTCTGGCAGACCTGGCGCTTTCCGCCCTCTTGGGTCCATAGATGAAATCAAGAGTCGACGCTTCACTTGCGACATGTGCAAACTCATCGCCGAAAGCCTGGATGAAGAGCCCCCAGACCTCGATGGTGAATGTTCGATAAGAGAAAGCGCAGAGTTTTGTAATTTCAGGTTGCCGGAATACGTCAAGGCTGGAGATCCCAGCATCACGCATTTCCATCTCACACAGGCTTCTGTCCTGTTCGAGACGTCCGTTGCAGATCAATTCCACGGGCCCGCTCTTCCCTGGGATGCAAAAGCGAGAGATACCCAGTCAAACCACGAAATTCTACATTTACAGGTTGGTCAAAACCAGGTTTCGAGCCAGTCGATGCTAATCAGTCTGACCAAGATCAAGGCCAGACCCTGCGCTGAAGCAGGAGACACAACTGCGGCCTCCCCGCAAACGGAACAAGAATTCTTCGACGCCACTGTCGGTGGCAGACACGTCCCCACACAAGTAAATGCACAGCTCATACGTGCATGGCTTCATCAATGTGAAACCAAGCATGGGAAGGATTGTGCGCCATCCTTGCAACTTCCGGGGGAGCGAGACAGAGAACCAAATTTTCAACCGACCTTCGTGGTCGATGTGACCCAGTCATGTCTTGTGGACACCCCCTCGCAATGTCGCTACGTCGCTTTAAGCTATGTCTGGGGTACAGCTCCCGTGTTCAGGCATCTCCTAGAGAATAACCAGGATCTTCGGAAACCGAGTTCCTTACGCTCGTTATCTATCCCCGCCACCATTCGAGATGCCATGACCCTAGTACACGCCATTGGAGAGCGCTACCTATGGGTAGACTCCCTTTGTATCATCCAGAACGACTTGAAGATGCAGCAAGTGGAGATCACGCGAATGGGATCAATTTATTCAGGAGCTCTGTTCACCATAATCGCTGCGGTCGGGGATCATGCGAACAGTGGCCTTCCAGGCGTCGAACGGGGATCCCGTGAACAGGTGCAGAAGGTCTTGAAGCTTGCCAACCGTGAGCTCTTGACGGTCATTGATATGCGCAGAGCATCAAACGGAATCGACGACACGATATGGGCACAACGGGCATGGACATTCCAGGAACGAGTGTTGTCCAACAGGGTGTTGGTATTCTCGGAGAATCAGGTCTACTGGAGCTGTCGTGCGGTATCGCACTCAGAAGAGCGAGCTCTCGAACAAGTCCGGGACATTGATCGGCTCAATTTAACATTCTCAGAGAGACCCAGGGCTAACAATCTGGTATGGGAACCTCTGCAGCCACTGGAGTATCGCGCCATCTGGTCCGACTTGCTCGCCAGTTACCGACGGCGACGGTTGACATACCAGACAGATATGCTGAACGCATTTAATGGCGTCTCCGAAATTCTTACAGCACTTCAAAATGATACGTTCTTCTGGGGGCTTCCAGAATCACATTTTACATACGCAATGACGTGGTCTTTCACCGGTGATTCTGCACGAAACTATGTGGAGATCCCCGTGATCGATAGCAAGGACTCCAAAGAAACGATCCCAGTTCCTTCCTGGAGTTGGGCAGCCTGGTCCTCTCCTGACCCGGACCATGTCACTCATCTGCATGGTGGAGATCACTATGCACAACCTGTGGTTCATTTCGACATAGTAGATGGGAAACACCAGCTAGTCAGGATTAAAGAACAGTCACACCAGGGTCATTCAGACGATCCTGTTCGTGCTTTATGGCAGAACGTTGAACAGCCTCACCCGCTTCAATCTCCCACACACCATTCCGTCCCCCTAATTCAGGGCCAGTTACACTTCTGGACCAGTCATGCGAACCTGAGGGTCATCCGACACTGGAGAGTCCACGTACCGGGTGACGTGCTATATACACTTTTCCCCTCTCCCGATATTCAACCAGACCCAAACGCCGCCGAGTATCGCTCCGAATTCGTACAACAGGACTTTATCGTGCTCGCAACAGGCGTCGCCAAAACGTTGATCCTCCTGGCCATCGAGTGGAGAGATGGTGTAGCATACCGAGTAGGGAAAGCAGATGTTAAGGAGGAGGACTGGGTTCGGGTGGAGAACAGGCAGTGGCGGCTGATCACACTGGCATGATTAATGATTTACGACATGTATTGCAGCGCAAGTACCAAGTTCACCTCATCTTATATCCCAAATGTATAGTATTCCGCAACAGGGGCCCCGTTGTCGCTGCAGGGCGACGCGTTCTGTATACAGGTCCCCTAGACAGGGGGACTTTCTCTCATTGTTGGAGGCTCGAATCAGAGTCACAAAATACCTGCTCACTCGGGTCAGAAATGGAGACAAGAGTTTGCTCATATGTCATTGGAATATATTACACAGGTCATTACGATACAGCGAGATGTCCGTCAAAATTGTTCGCAAGGAAGATGGGAATGCCTAAAATTGTTGGGGAGGTTGAGGCGTACGTGGAGGCAACATCTTGTGAATGACTACATATAGGATTCAATTGTCAGAATGGGTTCAAGGGAGGGCGACAAAGACGCACCAGCACCAGAATTGTTGGATCCACCATTGTTCACAGTCACTCCTTCAGCATTTGAATCATTGATCTCCACGCAATTGGTCTTGGTGCTCCTCGATCCCCGCCGCCCTTGTGCCTGCATAGATAAGCCTTCTTTGACTAGTGAAGATACAAGTTTATCCATCTGCTGAGTGAGCTCAGAGATCGAAGACATTACGACAGGGTTGGGAGACGATGGGCCAGGTGAGAGGAAGGACCCGTTGACCGGCGAACCGGGAGTTCTTGATTGCCGAGTTGACCGCGGAGGTGGAGGAGCAGGCCTCCTGACGGAATGAGAGCGACGAGTAGAACCGCTACCCGGGTCGCTCGCGGTCTCCAATGAGATATCTGAATTACTCGACTGTGTCATTCGTCGAAGTGGTGGTGGCGGTGGCGGAGGACGTCGACCAGAGGAGTTGACGCTTTGGTTACTAGGCATTCCTGACAAACCCTCAGTTGGACGAAAGGAGGGAAACAGGAACTGCTTACTGAGTGGACTGTTCATCGCCTCATTCAAATCGGACGTATAGTCGTTGTCATTTTGGACTGTAGCCCCGGGGTAAAGAATCAATTCCGAGATCTCTGGGACAGAACAGCGCATGTTGAGCGGGGACGTTATTATCGTACTTGGTGGCTCAGGATTAGCTGGACGTCCTGTATCTGTTTCGGGCATCCTTGCACCCATCAAGTTAATGGCTGAGCCTTGTCCGTGGCTAGGTGAAAGGCCGCTGAGCCTGGGTCTCAGTTTTGAATTAATATCTTCCTGAAAACAAAGTGTCGGAATTACATTAGCAAAGATGTCAGCCCAATCAACTCACTCTAACACGTTGGCGGAGTTCTTCAGCATCCTTGAAGCACTTCGCCGCCTGCGGTGAAGGCAAGCCAAGCAAACTCCGCCACTGGCAGCTGTTTGATTCTGACTCTACTGTCTCTTTGAGCTGCTTCCTGAGACTGTGGGCAGGTCCCCATCAGCATTGTGCTTTGCGATCATATAAAATAATGCGTCGTACATCTCCTCCTCCTCCACGTACTTATATCGGTCCGTCTCGCATAGTACGGAATAGGGATCTGCGTATTCCTGGCGGATAGTCCGGAGAACTTCTTCCAATAGTTCCTCAGTTTGCTTAAAGAGGGAGGACAAAGGCATGTCTGCACAGTCCCTGCAGAAAGAGAGGAGAAAACGATGAGACTACCAGGCGGTCCTCGAGTGCAGGCAATTTATTGCCTCTTCCATGCGCTCCATAGTTGGCGTCGTGCACTTGCTGTGGTATCCTCGCAACCAAGGATAAGAAGCCCCCCAAGAAAACAATAGGCAGACAGGGCGCGAGGTGATGGCGTATCAATCGGGACCCACAAGGACCAACAGACACAGGTATGTTACGTTGGGACTCAACAACGTTCTGCGGGAAAATTCTCAGGGAGAAGGTGGTTGTCTCGTCATCCCTGCCAAATGGTCGTTCTGAGGACAAGGCAGCCATCGGCAATCTGAAAAGCTCACAATTGGCCATCATGGGGATGGGATGGACTCGAACTTATCGCTCGTTTTCTGTTTCAGTAAGAACGTTACATAATCTCCTTTTTTGCTAGCCATCTTCCAATCACAGCTCTCAAATGGCCGGTCAAGCGGCGATAACGCTACAAAGCGTTTTACAGATTTGAAGGTATAAAGTTGACATCCTTGTCTGCACTATACCTACTAGCCCCACTGTTCCTGCCATCCCAGCACGTACCAGCAGTCCGTTTTACACTGTTCGGCCTCTCATGTCCTGTCAGTGCCGTCTTGCTAACGTCCGTTACTTACCCCTCCACCTCCTTGTCTTGGCGCAGGTCTCTTCACTCAGTTATTCCTCACGTGATCCGAATTTACTGGCCATCCAGGCTTTTGTGGCTCGTGGCCCATTAGTTCAACCATACACAGACGGGCCTGCGGAGACGGCCCAGGTAAGCAACCCCCTGCATGGCAGTGCTGACTCATGGGGGCTGAAATGGACACCTGACCTGGATAGTCTCGGCCGCCTGTCCGACTCGGATGCTTCGCCGGAGCCTGAGAGATACGAGCGTGGCCCCACCGGTTCTAGGTTTCGATTTGCGATGAATTGCGCCGACAAAGCCCTGGGCTCGCTTCGTTACCCAGGCAGACCGTTTCATTCTATTTGCATGGCACTCGTGATAGTAATTCATCTCACTCAATCTCCTCTTCTGTAATGCTAATCTTATTGTATCTTCTTTCCAAGCGAGGTTCAAAATCCGAATCTTCCCGACATCGGCCTCGTGTGTGTCGCTTTTAGATAGGCCATCACACGTACACAAAAACAATTGGCGTGGTATCATGGTCACTTGAGAACGAGTAAAATATAACGGTGGGATGAAGCCAGTGGCAACTTTACAGGACTCTTTTATTCTGAGCAGCGCCACATCGTCACAGGTGTTTAAATGAAAGTAGCTCGCCCCTGCCACGACCGACCTGCTTCCCACATGGAATATCTCAATGCTAGTGGGCGTGTGGTCACGAGATCTTCCCCGTGGCAATAGAGGGTCTTTCGTGGACGTAACCTCGTCGCGGAGTCGGACACGGCCTTCAAGAGTTTGATAGAGGATACGTACTTCCCGGATTCTATTCTGATAGTATTTGAAGGTTGCCTTCGCACTGATCATGTCCTCCACACCCCCGCACACCATAGTATGAGTGACGACCCCTTCCCTCAGCAACTTCCTACTCTTCAGCGATTGGGCGTCGACGAGCCCACCGTGACTTCAGCTACCGAAGTTGCAACAGCTTGGTTTGATGCATTCTCAAGTGCCATTGCGTCATCTGATGTCCCCGGGATCCTCGATCTCTTTCTTGACGACGGCTTTTGGAAGGACGTCTTAGCATTAACCTGGGACTTTCGAACGATCGAGGGCAGGGATGCGATCAAGAATCTTCTCGATCATCGTCTCGTTCCTACAGGTTTGGTCGATCTGCGTCTCAGCCACGACCCTTTCCGCGCTCCCGAGCTTCAGAAATTATTCCCCGATCTTGTCCTGTTGCGTCTCACCTTTGAATTTGGAACCAAGGTTGGGAAAGGCACGGCCGTTTGTTATCTAGCCCCTGCACCTGGTCCGACCTGGAAGGCGTACACGCTCTACACATGCTTGCAATCCCTCAACGATTTCCCAGAGCTGGTACGGTGGAGAAGCGGAAATCCATGTAATAAAGCTGATCCTGAATGCAGATCGGTCCTCATCGCCAACAAACCGCCGAACATGGCACTTGGGAAACGAGACGTCATCGAGAGATGGAACTCATCGATGGTGATCCGACTGTGATCGTAGTCGGCGCGGGTCACACCGGCCTTGAAACCGCTGCGAGACTGAAATATCTCGGTATCACCCACCTAGTTATCGACAAGAAGGCACGGGTTGGCGATAGCGTACGTTGCCGTTCATCCTTTATGCACTGTCGGGTTCACTCGACATTAGTGGAGAGATCGTTACAAAGCGCTCTGCTTACACGATACGATCTGGTATAATCAGACACCATATTTACCGTGAGTCACGGTGAGATGTGGGTTTTGGCTCTCTTCCACAAATGTTTTCAGGTTCCCACCAACCTGGCCCGTTTTCACACCAGCTGGAAAGGTACGAACAAGTGATCCCAGGGTTTTTGTTCCACGTCAAATCGATCGCTAATACTATTGGATTAGCTTGCCGATTGGTTGGAGGGATACGTCAATTATCTTGAGCTCAACGTATGGACTTCATCCGTGATCACCAAGACAGAGTGGGACGACAACCTGAAAACATGGACTGTCGAAATCAATAGAGGTGGAAAGGAAACTCGAATCGTCAAGGTGAAACATCTAGTCTTTGCGACCGGCTTTGGAGGTCGTCCAAAATTGCCAGATATCCCAGGCAAGGTAAATTTTGCAGATTTGCTTCTGAGATCGTACTGTTGATGTTAATGTTCCTTCCCAGGAGGATTTCAAGGGCGAAGTAATTCATTCTTCGCAATACACCTCCGCGTCAAATTACATTGGCAAGAAGGGGGTCGTCGTTGGTGCTTGTACCTCTAGTATGTCACGATGGCACGGAACTAGGGCGTATCTTGTCTAACACAGGTCAAAGGTCATGATATTGCTCAGGACTTCTTCAATCACGGGGTTGATATCACAATGTAAACCGTATTAAACCGCACTACAGAGCGTATTGACGACTGACGTTGCAACCTTCTAGGTACCAACGCTCATCTACGTGCGTCGTTTCAGTTGAAGCGATCGTACAGCTGCTTGGCGGTGTGTCACCTTGTCCATACCTGTAAACTGCGCTTGTTCACACCCTCTACTCGAAAGGGATCTACAATGACTCTGTCCCAACCGATCTCGCGGATGTCTATAACGCATGTCTCCCCAATGCTGTAGTGAGACGCATTCACCAACGTACTGTACCCCACACTGCGCAGACCATTGATAAGTGAGTATAGATCCCCAAGATGAGATGTGCCCAATTGACAGCATGCTTACTCCCAAATACAGAGAAACTATGGATGGTCTCGCCAAAGCAGGGTTCAAGACGAATCTCGGACCAAATGGTGCAGGCCTCATCCAGCTTTTGTATGCGCGCGCGGGGGGATACTACATTGGCAAGTCTCTTGAAGATGGGTGGTCGAGCCCGCGTCCTCATATCTTTTGTATAGATACCGGTACAAGCAAACACGTCGTCCATGGCGATATCAAGGTCAAGAACGGGAGCGCTATCGAACGCTTCACCGA